>PVJC01029573.1:0-21769 GCA_004026665.1 Murina feae
TCTTTTCTCTGGTTTATGGTGAGTGGGCAAGGGGTGGCTTTGCTTGGGAAATGACCTCCCGGAGGCCATCACAGTTTCTGGGGAGTGGGATCCACAGTGTGGCAGAAACAAGCAGAGCATGGCCTCGTTTTTGTTGCACTTGTTTACTGTACTGTGACTTTTAGGCTAGGCACCTGCATCACTAGATGAAAATCTTAATTTTGTGAGTGTGCTGTGCGAATAAGAGCAAAACCGGTAAAGCTCCTCGGAGCCTAGTTGCAGGTTTTGGGAAAGAGAGCTGTGAAAATGTGTGCTCCCTGAGCCTGGGAAGATGCATTTGAACTGAATGAAGTCTTGATAAGTGACAAAGTCCAAGAGATGGGAAGAGCTACTCTACCTTAGTAACTACTAAGTTAAGCCAGGGAACATTTAACTGATGGGTAGATCACCTCTTCCTCAAGTGGCTGCCTCGCCCCCCCCCCCCCCCCCCCCCGCCCGCCCTTTAGGAAAAAGCATAATAAAACTAAAAGGCCATTTACACAAAGATCAAGATGCAAAATAAGGGAAGTTTCATTTGCAGCTAAATTCCCTTTACAGGTGTGCTGGGCAGAGCAAATTAATATCTTTGGCTTAATGCATTAATGATCAGCAAAGGAAGCACCTTGTCTGTCTTTATGATGTCCCCAGACTGAGCAAGCGGTCTGCCTCTCAGAAATTGTGCCCAGGAATGAAAGGAAAGCTAGAGAGAGTATACTGTGTTAAAGACTCCAGACTCCCCAGTTAAAATTAGGGAGGTTCTATTTAGCCTGGGGAATAAATTAAAGGGTTAAAGGAGAGAATGAAGTCAAAAGGCTAATGTCACCTTTCTTTGACTTTTTTGTTTTTTAACATTTGCTTCAAGTAGCAGTTTCTGTCATGCTTAAAAGATCGTATGGAAACTTGATTAAAGTGCCTTAAAATAACATGTGCACATTGAAATCAAAATGCTTGTAGAAAGTCCCAGTAGGAAACTTTGTAGCTGTTTTTCTTTATCTATGCATGAACATAGTGTGCAATGGCTGTATATTTATTAACTTCTAATGAAAGCTCCTCCACGTTTTATTTTATTTTATTCTATTCAGGGGAGAAGCAAATAGATTAACTTAGAAAAATCAATTCAAAAATAACATTAAGAGAAAACAGAGCCAATTTAGGCATTTATAGTATTTTCTATGGCTCAATCCTGGAAATGGGCTGGTGTATTCCAGGGTCTGCCTTTGAACTGGTGGCATGCTGAGTTGCAACATGCCTTTATGTATCAGAGTTTTCCACTGTTTGTATTTTAGCCAGAGGTTGGGCTTGTTTTCAATTTGGTTGTATTGTTTCATGTATGTTTCTTTAGGCAAAAACCCTTTACAAATGGCTGTGCATAGTTACTCCTTTAAAATGAAGTTGTTTGCTTGTGGAAAATAATCCTATTCAGTCAGTCAGAAATAATCATGTACATCAGAGTAATGGAATGATTTTTAACATAAAAAGCAATTCTTCCAACCGGCTTGAGAAACCATTTAAACTATTATGCTGGTCACCCTCCATATAATCTCCTCGACGTTGTAGCTACTGGATCCTGGAGCAGCAAACTGGCAAGGGCATGGCTTATAAAATGATTTTTATCGAGTAATGGCAAAGAGTGAAGTTATTTATCTCATTTTGGAGTTACTGTCTTTTAAGCAGAGTATACTATTTACAATAATGTTTAAGGCTGCTTTAAGTTTAGTGAAATATTTCCATTCTAAAAATTTTATGACATATTGAAAAATTCAGAAAATGATGGAGACAGTACAGAGAAAAACGGCATAGAAGTTAGAATTTCTGGGTCTGGATTCCAGGTTTGCCATTTATTTCTGTTGTCCATGGGAAACGCGATCTACTTTTACTTAGTTCTGTAGTGCCTACGATGTCTGCTTATGCCTTTGTTTTCACCGTGTAATAGTCGTGCAGAGATTTCATGTCTCAAATGAGCATACTCTCTCACTCATCCCTTCTCAGCTGCCCTACAATTCCTTTTCACCCATCCCTTTGATACTCAAAGTAGACTGATGACCCATCTGAGGTGTTTATTACTATACTTATTTCTGGGATCCACCCCTCTCCTCCAGAAAACAAAATTTTAGGAGGAGGGAAAGACCCTGTGTAGGAACCATGGAATTTGTTGTTTTAAGGAGCCACCCAGGAGTGGTCGCAGACATTGTATCAGAATCTTCAGGTTAGAACAACTGGCGTCAATATTTTAAAAAATGTCCCAGGTGATTTTAAGGCATAATCCGGATGAAGACTTACTGCCTTTAGGAATTGGATAAATACTGGTTCTCAGTGTCGGTTTATTAAATGAATATTCTGGATAGTTTTCCAGAAATGTCATCAATGAACAGTGTGATACTTTGAAGCATAATCTCATATTTCCCAAACCTCTTTGTTTTTAACTTAAAAGCAGAGTGAGCATGACATAACTTTCTGTGATTAAAGGAAACCCTATAAGCTTTGAGAGGAGAATGGAGAGGAAAGGAAGGTGATTTTGATGGTAAATGTTACCATGAGATCAGCACAGCCAACCATCTCTATGTTGAGGACAGAGTCAGAGTGACGGTGCAGAGCTCCAAGGAGGATTTTAATCTCCTGTTGGGGAAACCAGATCTCTAGATTTACGCCTGTGACATTGCCTACAGCAACTCGCTAATGGGAAAGGGCTGTCTGACTCAGAGACGTGACATTTGTGCCCTGAGGAACTGCAGTTGCCAGTTTGTTTTTCAAAAAAGTTGTCATGTTACTCAACCATTTAAGGACATGTATTTTCTTGGCAATAAAATCCACATCTTGCACAAGATTGATCTGAAATAAATTATATGTGAGTGTGCAGCCGGAAAATTCTAATTTGCTGAGTCCTTACATCCAAATCTCTATTTTTTTCTCTCTAGAGAAATAGGTACTTCTAACCTCTCATTCTTGCTTTAGATATATACAGGGTGTCCGAAAAAAAAAGTATATAGACACATACATTTTGATAGCTCAATTGATGTTTCTTTCTTTTCAGCTTTAACCCATTGGAGTTAATAATTATTCAAAGTGTGTCTACATTTTTGGGGACACCCTGTATATTCCATACTAGTAAATGTGTCACTTGCATATTTTATAACTATTCTATGGGAGTATGCAAAACAGAAGTGTTGGTATAGTCACTGTGTTAAGAGTTTATATAGTGCCTGAATAGAGGGTGTCTCTATTCTATTGACTTTTTTTAGTGTCCTGTGTTTCTATGTGTGGGGATCATTGCCTTGGCCAGTTGGTGACAATATGTTCTCTCAGTTGTGCTAGGACAGAAAACAGTTCTGATATTTGGGTAGGCTGAATAATGTCTCCTCAAATATATCCACATTCTAATTTCCAGAACCTGTGAATGTTGTCTTATGTGGTAAAAGGGACTGCGCAGATGTGATTCAGTTAAAGAGCTTGACACAGGAAGATGCTTCTGGCTTAACTTGGTGAGCCCAATCTAATCACCTGGGTCCTTAAAAGTGGAAAACCTTTCTTGGCTGTGGTCAGAGGGAGATAAGATTGTGGAAGAGAGATCCAGAGAGAAGGCAGCATGGAAAGTACTCAGCCCAGGGTTACCAAGGAAAGAGGCCACAAGCCAAGGAATGCAGGCACAACCTAAAACTGGAAAAGGCAAGAAAAGATGCTCCCCTATAGCCTTCTGGAAGGGATGGCCTTGTGAGTGTTGACTTCTAAACTTCAGAGCTGTAAGATAAGCTTGTGGTATTTTTAGGCAACTAAGTTCATGGTAATTTGTTGCAGTGGCCATAGGAAATGAATGCAGCCACTGCCTGGGATTGAGGCTCAAGGGGCTGAGGCCCAGTGTTTTCCTTTGTGCAGGTGCTTTACTCTGTGAGCTTTCCCACTTTGAGAGCTACCCCACTCTGAGAGCTACCCCAGTCTCTTCATCTGACAAATGAAGGAGCTGGTTCAGATGAGTGGTTTTCAAACATTTTTGCCCACAGAGCTTTTCTTCAAAAGAAATGTTACCCAGTAGGTGAATCTGCTCCGAAGCAAGTGGCAGGTGTGGAGTCTGATGGGGCGAGAACCAGGTGGGCCAATAGAGGGTTCATTCAGAGCCCCTGCTGCTGAGGGAAGGCACTGGTCCTACCACAGGCACAGATTCGTCTCTATGCAGTGGGTTCTTGAATAAAGTGAGTGGGAATATTTTTAAGGAAGATGTATCTGGTAGTGTTGATAATCAGACAAAGTGTGCTGAAAATTATGTTGTCAGACCAGTGAAAACAGTGGACCCCAGTTTTAATTGGGTGCTCAACTGCCTGAGAAAATACATTCTATATGTCTTCAGCAAACCAGGATGATCAGAGGAGGGGAACCTATCTAATCTAATAAAAGAGTAATATGCAAATTGACTATCACTCCAAGACACCTAAGCCATGCCCACCAGCCAAGCCATGCCCACCAGCCAATCAGAGCGGCTGTACACAAATTAATCCAGCCAAGATGGCGGCCAGCAGCCACAGAGCTGGAACAAGCAGGAGGCTTCTGTTGCAACTTCCTGACTAGGCCAGCGGGCCTCTGCTCAAGCAACAATGTTTCAATTATAGAAGCCACAGAGCTGAAGCAAACAGGAGGCTTCTGTTGCAACTTCCTGACTAGGCCAGCGGGCCTCTGCTCAAGCAACAATGTTTCAATTATAGAAGCCATAGAGCTGAAGCAAACAGGAGGCTTCCATTGCCTGCCTAGGCCTTGGCTCAAGGTAACAAAATTTTAATTATAGAAGATAAACCCCAGAAACCTGATTCCAGCCAGTCTCGCTGGGACGTTGGGTCAACGGGAGCTGTGGGCAGCCTGAAAACAGCCCTCAGCACCTCACCCAGGCTGGCCAGGCACCCCAGTAGGAACCTGAACCCTGAACAGGCTGTGGGAAGCCTGCAAACGGCCCTCAGCCCCTCACCCAGGCTGACCATACCCCCATTGGGTGAGGGTCCCCACTGGGGGGCTTGGCAAGCCTGCAAACAGCCATCAGCCCTTCACCCAGGCTGGCCAGGCATGCCGGCAGGTGGACATCCCCCGAGGGGGTCCAAGACTGTGAGAAGACACAGGCCAGGCTGAGGGACTCCCTTGAGTGCATAAATTTTTGTGCACTGGGCCCCTAGTATTAACATAAAAGACAATTTTGCTGCATCAAGTTTTTCAAATCTTAGTGGGGCAACACTTGGTTGTTTTAAATGAAGCCAAAATCATTTATTTGACCATATCGTCCACTTTTCAAATGGGTATATGGTGAAGTTAAGAGCTAACCTGATTAATGAGTGATTTGTGTTTGTTGTTGTTAGCAACCTGAGTGCTTTGGTCAGCCTCAGTGTTTTTGTGCTGCTTTTGTTTTTTAATGATTATTTCCAATATATATGGAAATGTTACCTTTGAACCCAGAGCTAGAGTTTTGAGATAAAGTGGGGATAGGAACAATCGAATATAAGCAATATACTTATAATACCAAGGCATACTGGTTATGAAAAGTAACATTTAAATTTGTAAGAAAGAATACCTAAATTCTTAGTAATCTCACCCAGAGATACAGACTAATTCTGCAATTCTTCTGGTCTTCTAACTTTGTACCCAAATTCCTCACACATTCACTTTCACTCACTAAAAGAACAATTTGATATCATTGTCAAGATCATGGTTTTTAAACGTGGACAGTCCTGGGTAGTGTCTGGGTTCTCCTATGTTATATGAAACTCAGCTTTGTAAGATTTCCTCTACTATCTGAGGAAGGTGACACAAATCCCACTTTTGATGTTGTTTCAAGAATAAAAGAGATCATGCTGTGATTTCTTCATTTTTCACTGCGAGGTAGAATCACTCAAGCTTTTAAAAAGATTCTGACTTATGTGCCCGGCCTCCCAAGAGAGCCTGACTAGCAATGCAGCCCTGGCTTGGACTGTGTGCCTTCTAAGTGCTCCCTAGGTGACTGTGCCACAGCCAGGACTGAGTTGCTTTGTAGTAATGTATGCACAGCTCTCGACACTTAAAAACCCAGAAAGGGTATTAGCATCATGATTGTCCTGTGCTTTTTAAGAAAATGGGTTAACAAAACATGCTATTACCTGCAAAAAAAAAAAAAATATATATATATATATATATATATATATATATATATATATATATTACTTTAAGAGGTACAGCTTTTACTGACAAACATGTGTAGCTACCTTATTCATCATTTTCCATGGCTGCATGGTATTTGGTAGTATCATTATATCTTAATTTTCTTGATTAACTGCACATTCAGCATTTAAGTCATTTTAAGTATCCTACCAGCCTAAACAACACTGGGAAGGGGCTTGTGCCTATAAATTCTTCATAGCTGTTCGACTGTTTCCTCAGGATAAATTCCTAGGAGACTAACTGCTGGCTCTGAGGGTCCGTGCATCTTTGAGGCTTTTGCACGTTGCCAAATTACCCTGCTTAATGGAATGATCAATATCATTTAGGGTGCACTAGGGCTACAGATATGGAAACACTTGGTTCTGATTGACTTAAACAATAGAGAAGATGCATTGGCTTAAATAACTGGCAAACCTGGAGATTAAGTGAATTTCAGGGTTAGTTCGCTTCAGCATTCAATGATATCATCACGGATCTGCCTAAATCACTTGACATTTTCCCTTAGCCCTGTTCCATGTCAGCTTTTTCTGTGGTCCAGGCAGGGCTGGCAGCAATTCCTGGGGCAGCAGGCCTCACATCCAGATACAGGAAGGAAGGAAGGGTCCTTTTAAGAAGCTTCCTCTTGGAGAACAAGCTGCCTTCTTCAGTTTCAGCAAACTATGACTACCCTCTTATTGGTCTGATCTTTTATGGGTCAGCAATGAGAATATGGTGGTTAGCTTATGCCTGGGTCACACACCCTAACACGAAAGGAGCTCCTTCCAGCTCTCATAGATTGCAGGGGAGAGACTGAGATGCTTTGAAGGAAGGGGGCATGAGAAGGGAAAATGCAGCTGAGATGTCAGCCACAGTGCCCATGATGAACACAATTTGAAACAATCAGAGCTGGATGCTTCCCACAAAGTTGAAAAGAGGGGAAGAAAGTAAGTTTATGAGAAACGATGCTTTGAGTTGGGCTGAGTGAGTCTCTCAGAACCTACCACTGGCAGCTTGAAGTCATTCCACAGCTGGAGAGGAAGCCGGTGAACATGCCATCTGCCTGGACACCCACCCAATGTGCTACATGCTTGTTACACCACACACATCTGCTGCCTTTTACCGATGAGGAGGGTCACCATCACAAGGCTGGTAGGGAATCATCTTAGGGAAATTCATCATCTATCCTCACTCTCTCCCACTCACAGTCGAAATTATAAGTTTCTTGAAGTACAGAAATATACTTTGGGATGTGTGTGTGTGTACATGTGTGTGTGTGTGTGTGTGTGTGTTGGGATCGTGGCTGTGGGAGGGAGACAGAAACAGAGGAAGAGAAAGAGGGAGAGAGAGAGAAATTAATTTGTAGATGGTAAAGTGTCCTAAAACTTTTGTGTGACTATGATAACCTTCTACAGACTGTTGCAGTGTTAAACAGTTCATTGCTTCTTAATCAATTTCTGTAGAGGGACAGACTTATTCATTAAGAGAGACACCACCGTGGGCAGTTTGGCTTAGTAGTTAAAGCATTGTTCAATTCTCAGTCAATGGCACTTGCCTCGATTGCAGGACCCAGTTGGTGCATAAGCAGAAGGCAACCAATTGATGTGTCTCTCTCATGTCAGTGTTTCTCTTTCTCTCTTCTCCCCTTCCTCTTTCCTCCCTTCCACTTTATCTAAAAATAAGTGGAAAAAATAACCTCAGATGAGGATTAAAAGGAACACACACACACACACACACACACAGCTGAGGAACGCTCCCTTCTGTGGGAGTCTCAGTATAGGCATTGGGAAAGGTCACTATTTGACCTATTTTAAGGGCATTAATGTGTGTGGCCAGGTTCTAATTGGATTCCGTCCTATCATGAAGGCAATCTTGTAGTGCTTCCTCTGGTGCTTTCTCTGGTGCTGTCGGTCTAGTAATTCCCCCAATAACATTTTGGCTTTCAAACCCAGACCCAGAGGAATCTGGGATGTGGAAGTATTAACATTTAGATTAATTTCTCATGGCAGTTATGTTATTGAATTTCTCTCTCTTGCCAACACACTTGAAACTGGTATAACTATCATAGTCTCCAGTGGACCTTTTAAATAGAATTGGTAGGATAACGTCTACTAAAAAGAATTGTATCAATTGAAAGTCTACCCTCAGCATTCGGTACACAGTCCTTGCTCTTGGGCAACCCTGAAATACATTTGTAAAGGTGTCAGTATTTGTATTCCAGGGACCTTTTAAAGATCAGTTACTCCCTCCAGGTATCTAAGTGAAACGATTGCTTGGCCAGGTCAGAAATGTAATTTTCATGACACGTATGACAAATTGTCCTCACTTCTGCTTGAAATCTTTCTCTTTGAAATCAAATATGTATTTAATTGTTCCAATAAAACTCCTTTAAAGAGAAAGTTTGGAGAAAGTTGGGAAGTTATAGTTCTGTTATTAGATGAATTATTCCCTAATATGTAGTTGGAACTCTAGTATAATGGGACTGAATTTTGTTCTACATTTCTCGGTATGAGAAATACCATATTAGTTCATTTCTTATTATCAAATTGAATTAAACTGTGAGACCCAACTTTTCAACTGCTTAGTTTTCAAGTACCTTCTCTATCTCTACTTTTACTCAAGGATCAGGGTACGTATATGTCCTTGGGGCATGGCAAAAGGACATCGATGAAATTCAGTTCTCCATGGTCCCTTAAGGAGCCCACTGTCCAAACCCGAAGGCCAATTTGGGAAAGGTGTCATCCCTTCATCTTTCTTTAAAAAAATATATATATTTTTATTGATTTCAGAGAGGAAAAAAGAGGGAGAGAGACAGAAGTAATCAATGGTGAGTGAGAATCATTGATCGGCTGCCTCCTGCACGCCCCACAGTGGGGATCAAGCCCACTGACTGGGAATCAAACCATGACCTCTGGATTCATAAGTCAATGCTCAACCACTGAGCCATGCCAGCCAGGCATCCCTTCATCTTTCCACACTAAGTACTGAGTATGAATCTGCTGACCATTTATGACAACTCCTTAGTAATGATGGAAAGGAGTCTCTAAAAGGGTAACAAAGCCTTAAGCACATTTGGTGTTGCCTATATAATTTTTAAGACACGTAATTATTGACATAGAACTTGAGCATACAATGACATCCAGATGTTAGCCCACAGTGAAAGAACTCTAAGAGCAAGATTATGAGAAGGTAGTTGATGTTCTTTTTGTTTTTCTTAATCCTCACCCAAGGTAAATACACCACAATTTTTCAATTCTCCTATTGATTGCACTTGTATAAAAATTTTTATGCAAATCTTATTACATGAAGGTGAAAATTTCTCTAGGGTATTTACTTAGGAGCAGAATTATAGATTTGCTTGGGAATTAGAAGGTGTGAGCATCTTCCATTTACTAGGTAATGACAATGTTTGTTTCCAAGTAGTTGTACCAGTTTGCCTGACTAACTAGGGTCATAAGTTCCTATTGTTCTTCATCCTTATCAACACTTATTGTTGACAACTTTCCTAATTTTTGCCAACCTAGTGATTACAAAAATGGTTCATTGAATTTTAAATTTCAGTCATTTTATTACTTGTCTTTTGGCATCACTTTGGTTACTCATTAAAAATCTCTTAATTCTGTGTTCTTTTTTATTTCTTAACTAGGGGCCCAGTGCACAAAAATTTGTGCACTTGGAAGGTTCCCTCAGCCCGTCCTGTGTCCTCTTGCAGTCTGGGACCCCTCGGAAGATGTCCACCTTTTGGCGTGCCTGGCCAGCCTGACTGAGGGGCTGATGGCTGTTTGCAGCCTGGCCAAGCCCTCCAGTGGAGATCCTTACCCCATTGGGGTGTGGCCAGCCTGGGGGAGGGACTGAGAGCCATTTTCAGGCTTCCACAGTCCCTTCAGGATTTGGGTCCCTACTGGGGTGCCCTGCCAATCTGGGTGAGGAGCTAAGGGCCGTTTTCAGTCTGCCTACAGCTCCCATTGACCCAATGTCCCAGCAAGGCTGGTTGGAATCAGGTTTCTGGGATTTATTTATCTTCTATAATTGAAATGTTGTTGCCTTGAGCAGAGGCCTAGGTAGGCAATGAAGCCTCCTGTTTGCTCTACCTCTGTGGCTGCCGGCCGCCATCTTGGCTGGGTTAATTTGCATATAGTTGCTCTGATTGGCTGATGGGCATGGCTTAGGTGTCTCGGAGTGATGGTTAATTTGCATATTGCTATTTTATTAGATTAAATGGTTGGTATTTTTAATTGTCTGAGTTATATCACTTTCAGATTTTGTGTTATCTGAAGTTGTTCGGGTTTAGCCATTCTATTATGTCTATTAACTCTCACTAATGCTGGAGAATTTCCTTGTGTAGTTTATAGTTTTTACTGGGTTGTTATTTCAATGGTCCTTGACCTGATAGAATTGTGGGCAATTAAGGGTGCTATGTTTTTCTCCCTTCTCCCCATAGTGTGTTCCCATTGGCTTCTGATGAGCAGAGTAAGAATGGGCACTAATAGCCTGGGACCATGTTTATATCAGTTACTTGAGTTGGGAGTTTCAGAACCACTTGAGTAGAAAAAGAAAGCTGTTCAATGAGCACATACTATTTACCTAGAACTGACCCATGTCCATTCTGAAAGGAAGTTCTAGAAAACTTTTGATCCCAATAAAAAAATATTAGTGGATATTAAAAATATCCACTTTTCCTTTAAAAATTATATTATAAAGCTGAGTTATATCAAATTTTAAGATGATTTGTACAGACTTTTTAATTTTGTGTTCCTTTTTTAAGTCATGTACTAGTGTTTTCTAAATATTGTAGATGTGAAATATATAGTTGACAATACTTGCTACTTTACTAATTTTTTTTATTTATTAGAGTCCCGGTGCATGAAATTGTGCCCTGGCACAGGGTTTGTGTGCATGGGGGTCCCTCAGCTCAGCCTGTGCCCTCTTGCAGTCTGGGACCCCTCAGTGGACATCCCTTTTGCAGTCTGGGCCTGTCACAGTCCGGGACCCCTTGCTCCTTACCGCCCACCTGCAGTGGAGGCGGGAGAGGCTCCTGCCACTACAGCTGCTCTCACCAGCTGTGAGCCTGGCCTCTGACTGAGCGGCGCTTCCCCTATGGAAGCACACTGACCATCAGCGGGCAGTTCCTGTGTTGAGCGTCTGCCCCCTGGTGGTCACTGTGCATCATAGTGACCAATCATTCTGCTGTTTGGTCAATTTGCATATTAGGATTTTATTATATAGAATATTTATCAAAGCATAATGATTGAATAAATCATTTTCATTTTCCTTTCACTGAAGAAATGCTGGACTATAAAAAAAATTATAACCTAGTAGTTCATCTACTGGAGTTATCTGAAATGTAGATAGTATATGAATGCAACTGAATAGAATTAAAGTTCAAAACAATAAACATTTCCTGAGAGTAACTGTTTTTCCAAACCCAAATATATAATGTTCACTTTGTTTACTAAGGTAGGCCTTTTTCTGTTCCAGTTAATTTATTTTTGCCACATTTCCACTCTTTCTTGTCTAGTTCTTGATGAAAATTACTGCTATTATAGGCCATGGAGATGTTTTTCATTTATCCGGTTTAAAAGCAAAATCTCATCCCTGTGATAGAATATTTATGAGGCATTTTTTTCTTATTTGTGTTAACTTAGGCATTAACTAAGTTCACAATACTTCCATTGGGCATTATTATAGTACATTACACTAGGGATTATGTGTAAGGAATATTTTTTCAAGAAAATTAAGTATGGTTCTGCAATTTCCATTTTTTTTACCATAAAAACTCCCTTTCAATAATAATGTCTAATTATATTTCCCTGCCTCCCCACCTATTCTTTTTAAAAGAAAAGAAAAATTAACCCTTACTTATATAAAGGTCAATGATCTGAAGTATAGTAACAATGCAACTTTTTTTTAAAAGAAAAAGTAAAACAAAAATAGTCAATAACCAAGAAATGCATTCTTCTTATGACTCTTTTTAAAATAAAACACATGATTTTAAAGAAAATTAGTCATTTGATTTTCTTACCCACAACAAATTCAGTATAAGAAATTGGGACTAGATTTAGACACACTCACACTTACATGAGACAGCTAGCAACTGAAAAATCAAGGAAAGATGCAGTCAGAGAAGACACAAGAATAGTAATCTTGAATTATCTGGAGAAGAGGCAAATGGTGGTCCATATGGTGGTTACCCCTGGTTCTTGAGAGCAACTCCTATGTACAGTTATCCGTTTAGATATAAACTCTTCTCCCTTTTTCCCCCACCATTACACCTTGAAGTTCCCTTAGAATGGTATTTACTAGACTGTATCATTGTCACTACTATTAAATTACTGGCAAGTCCATAAGTTATTTTCAAGTGGTTCTCCAGGTCTCTATCAGTGTTTATTACAATAAATACGTTGAAAAAAATAAAAGTATCATCCCTGGTGTTCTCCACGTTGACTCTGAATCACCAAGAAAAGATTCAATTGAACTAAGGCAATTTTAGAACTCAAAGTTAACTTGTAGAAAATTTGGCCAGTCTAGTCACATTTATGGATGAGGAAATTGAAGTCCAGGAAAGGGAAGTGATGCACCCCAAATAAGTAGTTGATGATATACCCAAGTGAAAACAGGTATCTCCTGAATCTTATTCTATGCTATTCCATGACAATATGTAGGCGCTAAAGATGACAGTGAATTGAGTCCTTACTGTAAACAAGGAATTGTGCTAAATGACTGACATTTATTATGTCATTTAGTCCTCAGAACAGCCTGATAGAGTTGATGCAAGTATTATTGACTTTGTGCAGACACAAGAATGAGGCTTATAGCATTTGAAAAACTTAAATGATGTAAGCAAGGTTTCCATCTTGAACTCCAGAATTCTAACTTTTCAGACACCTCCTGCTTCCAACCCCAAACTTGACTCTTCTCTTATATTTGGTTTCCTATTGATGAAAGTAGAAGTGTGTGAGAGCCCACTGAGATAAATGTTTAAATATTTACTGCTTCATAAATCTGCATGCTAAATCTACATTCATAAACCTACATTTTTGAAATTCAAAGTTAGAAGAGCCCTAGTCTGTTAGCTCAGTCGTTAGAGCATCTACCCACAGACTGAAGTGTCATGGGTTTGATTCCAGTCAAGGGCACATACCATAGTTACAGGTTGGATCCCCAGCCCCAGTCAGGACATATGCAGAAGGACACCAATCAGTGTGTCTCTCCCACATTGATGTTTTTCTCTCTGTCCTCTCCATTCCACTCTCCACTGAGGCTTGAGCCTGCAACCCAGACCTAGAATCGAACCAGGACCTAATGGTTCATAGGTCGACACTCAACCACTGAGCCACACCTTCTAGGTAAGATCTCTTCTCTTTAAGTGTGCTGAATTCCTGTCTACTGGAGAAGTGCATACTAATAAGGCATTTGTGAAATGTCAGCAGTCATAAACCATCTCTTTTGTCTCATCCTGCGATTAGTGAATTTGCTGACAGCCTTCATTGTTCTGTTTTGAGAAAAGCTGAATGTTATAGCAATCATAGCAGCATTTAGAGCTATAGACCAGGAATCAGGGTGATTGATTACTATATTGGATTTGGGAGCTTCTGTGTGAATTTATGCATTGTTTCTTTCCTACAGCATAAAAGATTTTTAAAATTCCATATTTATTAATTACATAGGGAAAATGACAAAAAGGAATGTGCTTATAGATAATAGAGTAATTTTTTCCCCAGTCAATTAGAACGATTTCAACTAAAATAGATTGAAACTCTCTTATGAGCCAATTACTAGGAAAATGTCAAGATGAGAACTTGTCCTTGACAGCAAGATTGGTCTAGTGCGAGAGATGAATGTTTATCCCAATATTATACCTCCAGTATAACATAGATAAAAATGGGTAGTGGAGACAGAGGAGTAACTACCTCTAAATTAGAGGTTGCAAAATGGAAAGACATCTTTCCAGGCAAATACAAGTGTTCTGAGACATGAACGATCAATGCGTGGGTGATCTTTGGTAGGCATATTCGTTTTCTAATGCCGTATAGCAAATGACCACAAACTTGGTGGCTTAAAACAACCCCTGCTAATTATCTCTGTTTCTGTAGGTTACAATTTTGGGCATGGCTTCTCTGGGTTCTCTGTTCAGGTTCTCACAAGGCAAAATTCAAGTCCATCCATTCTGCATCCTCATCTGGGGCTCAGATCCTCTTCCAAACTCATATGATTGCTGGCAGAATTGGCTTATGACTCTAAGACTAAGGTTCTCACTTTCTTGCTGTCAGGCGATGGGCCTCAGCATCCAGAGGCCCCCACAGTTCTCTGCACTGTGGCTCCCTCTGTTGGCAGGTCAGAGCATCACTGTCTGATTCTTGAGAGCAGCAGAGTGGAGACACTGGGAGTCCCTGGCCCTTCATTTCACTTGACTGATTTAGGCCCACCTGGGATAATCTCCCTTTTGATGAACTCACAATACTTTTGGGAGCCTAATTACATCTATAAAATCCCTTCACTTTTACCATCCTATATAATAAAAGGCTAATATGCAAAGTGTCCCCTCGGGAGTTTGACCATGAGACTGTTTGATCACTCACTATGACGAGTGCTGACCACCAGGGGGCAGCGTAGAACATGGCGGGTTACCAGCTGCGGTGGCAGGGCGCTGAGGGAGCGAGGGAAGGAGGAGGCTGGGAAGCAGGGAACCTGGTCAGCTCTGATCTCCAGCCAGTCCTAGGGATCCTACCATGCACGAATTTCATGCACCAAGCCTCTACTATAACATAATCACAGATGATGTCTCATTACCTCTGTGGTTAGAAGAAAGTTACAGAACCTGCTGCCCACACACTAGGGGAGAAAATTATACAAGGCTATAAACCAGTGTGAGTCATCTCAGAATTCTATTTATCAGGGTAGGTAGACTTAGGCTGTAGCAGGATAGAGTAATAAGAGATCTTGTTCAAAATTCTAAGGGGCATGGATACTATCCTGTAGGTAATACTGACTTACTGTTAGGTTTTAAACCATGGAGACATGACATTTAATAGAATACAAGATGATTCCTTTGGCTGTGTGAAGAATGATTTGTAGTGGAGCTGGATGAGAGGCAATTAGGAGTTGTTTAAATAACTGAGTCAGGATGGCCTCAAGAGTACAATGTTGATAATTGCCACAAAGGCTGGCAGGAGGAAAAAATGCTAGAAATGTTTAGAAGGGAGAATGAGACAGTAATTCATGAGTCATTGGATATAATGGCTGATACTGTAGGTAGAGCACAGGAGGTTTATCTCGGTGCAGTGGCTGATGCAATGCTGTGAGCTCACTCCAGCAGTTCAGATCTTTCTGGCAAACCAGGAAAATGGCAACGCCCGCCTGAGCCCCTCCCAGAGCCACATACACAGTACCCCAACCTTTACACTCATTGGCTCCCTAAGAATATGTTCCATGATTGGCCACCTCTGCTATAAATACTGTTGTACTTCCACAATAAAATTAGACCTGCGTCACAGAACCTGGTCTCCAGAGTCGTGCATGCAAGCATCCTAGCGCTAGGGGCTCTGTCATCCTCACCCCTGGGAGACTCCCTGCTTCATGATACCATAACTGTATGTAGCTACTCTCTTTCAAAAATCAAAACTTGATTCAAAGGAGATAAAAAGGATATGGAATATAGTCTATAACAATATTGGCATATCTTATAAAATAATGTTACTAGATTTAGGAGGGGGTATTTAATTATGCTGCATTTCTGTGGTATTCTATATTCCTAAAGCAGTCTTTGACCTGGGTGTGTAAAATACACATTGTTAAGTTGTGGTCATAAATAGATTTTCTTTTAACCTTTTAGATCAACGGACACTACACATTACATAGAGTTGCAAGAAACGCACAGGCAACTCCTGCATTTTGCCCTATTTGCTTTCTAATTATCTATTTACCTACAGGAATATGCGTGTGCATATTTTTAATCATTTGAGTGAAATTTGCAGACATCATGCCTTTTCACACCTGAATTATTTGGTGTCTAGTTCTCAAAAACAAGGTTTTAATTTACTAGTATTTTTATGAAAATGCTTCAATCTATGTGTTTTTTAAAAAATATATTTTATTGATTTTTTTACAGAAAGGAAGGGAGAGAGATAGAGAGTTAGAAACATCAATCAGCTGCCTCCTGCACACTCCTCACTGGGTATGTGCCTGCAACCAAGGTACATGCCCTTGACCGGAATCAAACCTGGGACTCTTTGAGTCCACAGGCCGACACTCTATTCACTGAGCCAAACCAGTTAGGGCCCATCTATGTTCATAAAACATATTAGTTTGTAACATTTTAATGTCGGTGTTGAATTTCTGTGTCACTATATCGGCTTTATAAAGAGTTGGAAAGGGTTCTTTCATCTATTTTATAAAAAAAGGTATAAGATTGGTGTCACTTTTTCTTTAAGATTTTGATAGTATTCACCAGCTATACTGTCTGGATCTAGAATTCTCTTTTGGGAAGAGTTTTTAATAATGAATTTTATTTCTTTACTAGACAAAGGATTCAGATTTTTACTTTCTTCTGTTTATTTTATTGATTATGATTTTTTCTAGGAATTTGTCCATTGTATCCATGTCATTAAATTTATTGGCATAATTTTCCCATGTTCTTTTATTATTCTTTTTTAAACTTTTTATTTTGAAGTAATTTCAGGCTTAAATGAAAGTCACAACAATAATACAAATAATATCTGCTTATCCTTAATCAGATTCTCCAAATGTTAACATTTTAACACATTTGCTCTTACACTGAGAAAGCTGACTCTCATTATCCAAAATATATTTACATATTTCCTCATTCCTAGAATATATATGTATATGTATATATGTAATGTTAATATTGCTGACTCATTAATATTAGCATTTAGTAATGCTAAATTTAGTATTACTAAAACATATATTGCCTAAAGTTTAACATATGTTTACTGTTCTTGTTTTTAGCTCAAGGGTAAAAATTGAAAGTGTTTTCAAAAGTTATTTGGAATGGTTATTTTTTAAAAATTGTTGATGTTCTCCTTTTCCCCACTTTTCCCCACCTTCACCCAGCCCCACCCCTCTCCTTGGCCTTCCTCACACTCTGCTCTGTGTCCATGGGCTATCCATAGGTTCTTTGGCTAATCTCTTCACCTTCTTTTAACCAGTCCCCCTCACTCTTCCCCACTCTGAAATGTTTTACAGGTCAAGATGGCTAATAATGCTCAGATGTTCTACGTTCTTGCTGATTGTTGTCTGGCTGCTTTGTAATTAGTACAGACAGAGGAATGTTAAATTTGCTAATGAGTACTGTGGGTTTGTCTATTTCTCCCTTTAGATCAGCGGTTCTCAACCTGTGGGTCACGACCCCTTTGGGTGTTCAACGACCCTTTCACAGGGGTCACCTAAAAAACCCTGCATATCAGATATTTACATTATGATTCATAACAGTAGCGACATTACAGTTATGAAGTAGCAACGAAAATAATTTTATGGTGGGGGTCACCACAACATGAGCAGCTATATTAAAGGGCCAGAAGGTTGAGAGCCACTGCTTTAGGTCTTTCAATTTTGCTTGATGATTTTTAAAGGTCTCATGATAGGCATATAAACTTATGATTATTGTCTTCCTCCAAAACTAACAGTTTTCTTATGAAATACTAGAGGCCCGGTGCATGAAATTTGTGTACTCAGGGAGGTCCCTCAGCCCAGCCTGCACCCTCAAGCAGTCCAGGAGCCCTCAAGGGATGTCCAACTGACAGCTCAGGCCCAGGAAGAGCGGGCCTGTGCTGCCAGTCGGACATCCTTAGCACTGCTGCAGAGGCAGGAGAGGCTCTCGCCACTGCCGCTGCGCTTGCCAGTCATGAGCCTGACTCTGGCTGAGTGACACTCCCCCTGTGGGAGCACACTGATCATCAGGAGGAAGCTCCTACATTGAGTGTCTGCCCCCAATGGTCAGTGTGCATCATGGCGACCAGCCATTCTTCTGTCTGGCTCTCCGACATACCCCGAGGGCCCCGGATTGTAAGAGGGTGCAGGCCAGGCCAAGGGACCCCACTGGTGTACAATCAGGGCTGGGGAGGGATGCAGGAGGTTGGCCAGCTGGGGAGGGACCACAGGAGAGCTCCAGGGTGGGTCTGGCCTGTCTCATTCAGTCCTGATTGGCCAAATCACAGCAGCAAGCTAACCTACCAATCAGAGCATCTGCCTCCAGTGGGCAGTGCACGTCATAGCAACTGGTTGACCAGTTGACTGTCTGCCCCCTGGTGTTCAATGCCTCATAGTGCGCAACTGAGCGACCTTAGCATATCATTAGCATATTATGCTTTGATTGGTTGAACAGCCAACCGGACAACTGGACACTTAGCATATTAGGCTTTTATTATATAGGATTCTTCATTATTTCTTGTAGTACATCTTAAATTCTATTTTGTCTGGGATTAACATAGTCACCCAGCTTTATTCTTATTATTTGCCTGGTAAATTATTTTTCCTTCTGTTGCTTTTAGATAATCTTTCTCTTTAATTTAAATGCCATAATTTAAGATAAAGATAGCATTTAGTTCTTGCTTTTTATATACAGTCCGATCATCTTTCATTTTAATTGGAGTAGTCAATATATTTTTGTTTAATATAATTATTGACGTAGTAGATTTAAGTCTGTCATTTTGCTGTTTGTTTCCATTTGTTTTGATTGGTTGACTAATTTATTTCTTTATGGTTTCCTTCATTCCTGACTTCTCATATGTTAATTAAATATTGTTAATGGTCAATTTGAAAGCTATACTTCTTTATATTTTTAGTGGTTGTCTTACGGATTACACTATGTATTTTTAACCTACCTCAGTCTACTTAGAGTTATTATTTCATCAATCCCTGTAAAATACTAGAAACTTCCAACATAGTTCCATTTAACCATCAATCCTTGGGGCTGTTACCATACTAGTATATATTACACCTATGGCATGCATTATGATACACACCTATGGTCTAACATAATAGGTAGTGTTAAAGTATTAAACTTTTCCTTTTAGTCATATATCTCTTAAGTAAAAAGATCAGTATATAGATTTTTAATATTTACCCATATATTTGTAATTTATGTTCTGTGCATTAGTTAATGGAATCTCAAGTTTGAATTTACTTTCTTTTACCTTAAAGTTGAACAACACACTTTTTGTATTTCTTGAGGTGTACACCTGCTGGCAATAAATTCTTCCAGTTTCTATTTATCTGAAAATCTCTTTATTTTGCCCTCTCTTTGTAGGTTATTTTCACTGGATGTAGATTTCTTAGTAAAAGAGTTTTTCTTTCAACAGTGTAAACTTGCCTTTAACCTCATTTGTTTTTGATGAGATATCAGCCACTAATTTTATTAACAAGGGACTATATGTTCCTCTGGATGTATTTTATCTTTTCTCTGTCTGCTTTGGGGAAGTTCCACTCAACTCTGGTATCAGAAGTTAGACTATAATATGCATTGGTATAGCTTTCTTTGTAATAGTTATTTTTGGGATTTGATGAGTTTCTTGAATCTGCAAATTTGGATTTTCCCCCCACAGTTGGGGGGAATATTTGGCTCCTTTCCCTCCACCTTTACTCTGGGACATATATTATATGCTTATATAATACTTATTTTATATAACATTGTTATATCTTATATAGAAGTGAACTAAAGATGTTATTGTTTCTTTCATAAAACGAAAGATGAAGCTTAGAACTGGATCCCGTGGCCCTTTCTCTTCTCTCTCCTCCCAGTTCAAAATGCTTGTATTTCTTCATAGCCAGCATTCTCTAAGTTCTGCAGTTAGCCTCAATGCATCCCAGCCTCAGCATAATCTTCTTTGTGGTTTTAGACTTTCTTAAAAAAAGAAAGTCTGCTTAGTCTCTGCCTCCTGTCATAATGTCACTGTCCCTGGGCATGGAAAGAATCCTTCGTCTGCTCGTACTGTTTCTTGTTGTGGGGCTGCTGCTTGCCACCGTTCTTGCAGAACTTCCAGCAGGTTTCAGGCACATTTACAAATATTTGCAGGCATGTTATCAATATGGATGCCATTACATAGATTTTATACCACGTGATATTGTCCCACGAGTCTCTGAGGTTCTGTTGATTTATTTTTGATTGTTATTGGCCCAGTTTTTCACATTGGATAATTATATTGATATTCTATCCATCTTCAGATAATAATGCTTAGAAGATAATCCAGCTTCAGTTTCATCGATCCTTTCTTTCTCTGTCTCTGATCTACCTTTAAAGACTTGTTAAGGAAGTTTTCATTTCAGATATACTTTTCAGTTTTAGGATTTTTATTTTATTATTAACTAGGGGCCCAGTGCACAAAAATTTGTGCACTCAGGGGGTGGGGGTCCCTCAGCCCGGCCTGTGCCCTCTTGCAGTCTGGGACACCTCGAGGGAGATGTCCACCTGCTGGCATGCCTGGCCAGCCTGGGTGAGAGGCTGAGAGCCATTTTCAGGCTGCCCACAGCCCCTTCAGGGTTTGTGCACTGGGGGGTGGGAGGGCTGGTGAGTGCAGGCCTGGATGTTTCCCACCGGAGGGCCCATGATTGCACATGCCTGGTGGGCCCACACCGCTGAGGGGACACACCTGGCGCAGAGCTGGGTGGCAAGCCAGGGGCGGACGCTGGTGCAGGATCCCTCGGTGGGGCCCTGCCACTGAGCGAACACACCTGGGGTGGAGCCGGGCAGTGAACTGGCTTCGGATTCTCCGCACTGTGCAGCAGACGCTCCCGCATGCCCTGTGGAGGCCTCCGGGGCAGAGCTAGGCAGCAGACCCAGGACAGCTGCTTCTGGACGCCTCAAGGAGGCCCCAGGCCAGATCCCCCCTCCCACTGAGCTGACACACCTGGCACAGCTATGCCGGCCGGCCGTAGAGGCTCCCAGTGCAGAGCTGCCCTGCCAGCCTCCATCTTGGCTGGGTTAATTTGCATACAGCTGCTCTGATTGGCTGGTGGGCGTGGCTGTGAGCAGAGGCTCAGCCAGCCTAGGCAGGCAGTTGCAACAGAAGACTTTGGCTGTTGGCCTCCATCTTGGCTAGGTTAATTTGCATATAGCCGCTCTGATTGGCTGGTGGGCGTGGCTGTGAGCAGAGGCTCAGCCAGCCTAGGCAGGCAGTTGCAACAGAAGCCTTTGGTTTGTGGCTGGGTTAATTTGCATACAGCCGCTCTGATTGGCTGGTGGTAACGGTCAAATTTGCATGTTTCTCTTTTATTATATTAGATTTGGTTTGCATTTTTCTGCCCTTTATTCATTACTAGGGGCCCGGTGCACAAAAATTTGTGCACTCGGGGTGGAGGGAGTCCCTCAGCCCGACCTGTGCCCTCTCACAGTCTGGGACCCCTCAGTGGATGTCCTATGATGGCCCCAGTCTGCCAGGCGCCTTTTGTGTGTGTGTTTGTGTATGTGTGTGTGTCATCACTGGGGACCTGCCCCCAGCCCCATCAGAGGCTCGGAGCAGTCCTCCTGTGTGTGTCTACCTGCCGGGGGCCTGCCCCCAGGCACATCGTGGAGGCTTGGAGCAGGCACCCCCTCTATGTTGATCTCTCAGACTCTTGCCCTCCCCAGCATGTTGTTCTCTTTTTTGAGCTGTGACCA
>PVJC01029574.1:0-21695 GCA_004026665.1 Murina feae
AAATTATGAACAACAAATATATATCAACGAGTCAATCTAAGAATCAAGTGAATAAAAAATCTGATGAACAGAATAAACTGGTGAATAGAATAGAATCAGAGGCATAGAAAGGGAGTGGACTGACAATTTTCGGGGGTTAAGGGTGTTGGGGATGCGTGAAGAGACTGGACAATAATTGTACACCTATGGATGAGGACAACGGGGGGGGCAAGGTCAGAGGTTGGGGTGGGAATTGGGAGGAGGGGAGCTATGGGGGAAAAAGAGGAACAACTGTAATAATCTGAACAATAAAGATAAATTAAAAAAAAAAAAAAGAAAAGAAATAGCCACATATAGTAGCTAATGCTGCTGACATTTCACATTTGATTTAATTAACTTATTTTTCTTAGGTAATAGGGTAAATACTACTATTGTTGACAATGACCAATTCTCAGATCCCAAACATGGCTAATACTGTCACCTCTGTAAAGTCCTGAATCACACTGCAAACAATTTCAAGTCATCTATATGTTTAATCAACAAGAAAGTAAAGTCAAAGACTATAAATGACTAAGATAATTAATCGCCTTAAAATCATGACTGATCCTCACCGTGTTTTTGGAGAATCTCCTGAAGATCTGGCTTAGAAGCAGTATCCAAAGTGCTTTCCCCGTCAACACTTCCTTCAATATCCTCTTCTGTGGCAGAAGAGCCAACTGAGAGAACATGAAGTTTGGTTTCTGAATCTTGAGCATCTGGCTTCAGGAAAGCAGCTGGACCATCAATGCCTGGGGACCAAAAGAAAAGAGAAAGCATAACCCACTATTTAGCTGTGTGGGTTTGAAACATGTAATCAGAATTAAGAACCACCAAAGCACTTCACTCTCTTCTTTCCCTAACATCCATGAGGACATTAGTTAACAGAGTAATCCAGGAATGGTGTTCATTTATTAACATGCTCTGACTTACTAAAGTAAAATGTGCCTGATGTTGCCTTGAGAAACTTAAGAACGAGACTATCAAAACGAAATAGTCCTCCAAGGTTCAAATCCCATACAAATCAATAGCTTAAGGGGCTTGACTTAGAGGCTTTTAATCCCATTCATCTCTCGTCCTCTCATCATCTTAGGTCATTGGAGTCCTATCTATTGGAAGAAGGTATGGATGCTCTCTACCTACTCCTGGCTTCAAAGTTGACTGTGCCACAATGTAAAAATAAAGACTCTAAGCTCCTAAAATAAGCTATCTGGACTAATTCATTCGACATCTAAAAATAACACTTTTAGGGTAGATATAAACTTTATAATATCTCCTACTGATTAGACCATTGATTTTATTCTATCTCAAAGACCCAGAATTTGATTATAAAACTTTATGAAGGTCTGGCCAGTGTGGCACAGTGGTGGAGCATCAGCCTATGAACTAAAAGATCACTGGTTTGATTCCCTGTCAGGACACAGAACTCCAGTAGGGGGCATGCAGGAAGCAACAAAACAATGTTTCTCTCTTATCTCATAAATCTTTGTATCTTTCTATCCCTTTCCCTTCCTCTCTCTCTCTAAAATCAATAAAAACATATTTTTTAAAAAATTTATGAAGGTACCCTAGTATCAATGCTAATGTTGTTTCTATGATCCATCTAAGAATCTCCCTGCCTTCTTCTGGGTTTGTAAAAACTGTACCCCAGAAGTAAGAGATGCTGCCTAAATACACACCATGTAGGATGACATTGTTGTGAGGGGTATGAGGTTCCACCAAAGGAGTATGCTCCTCACTACCTCTTGGCTTTGACCGACGTAGCCTGGCTTCTGGATTTGGCTGCACCATGAGTGGCTCCAGGCGCTTTTTCCTCTGCTTCTTCTCCAGCAGTGCTCTCTAGGAAAAAATTTGAGGGGAGGTATGACAAGGCCCACCCACTTAGAACATTTATGAAGAATGAATAGAGAACTTAGAGCAAGTTGGGAAGAAATATATTTTGAGACTCATGAATTCATGTGAATAGATGGACATTAATGTATCAAGAACACTAATTACACATGAGACTATACTGAGGTCCTTCTCATAGAACTTGCTGGTAAGGTTCTTTTAGCAAATAAGTCTTGTATAATGGATAAGAAGTAACCTGCCTGCACATATAGTAAATATGAAGTATGAAGACATGAGAAACTGCTCTAGCTGGTTTGGGTCAGTGGATAGAACATCAGCCTGCAGACTAGCCTGCGGACTGAAAAGTCCCAGGTTCGATTCCGGTCAAAGGCACATGGTGGGGTTTTGGGCTCGATCAGGGGTGTGCAGGGAGCAGCCAATCAATGATCCTCTCTCATCACTGATGTTTCTATCCCCCTTTCTGAAATCAATAAAAAATAAATAAAATAATAATAATAAAGGCATGAGAAACTACCACATATATATGGCCACAGCTATTTAGTGTCATATAGTCTCCTAACTGAAACAGTTGATGAAACAAAAACACAAGCTATAGCTAGTCCATTTTATTAATATATGTAAAGAAAAAAAGTTCTATAGATAAAGAGTATCCTATTTGTGGTCTAGAAAAGGGGAACCAAGGAGCTAGAATTTCTCAGAGTGCAGCCAGCCTGTCCAAGAAAGAGAAATACTAAATCTGGTAGACAAGAGTATTCTCTTTATAGAAGAGCTTACTCACTTTAAGCACAAGAAACTATAAAAGACTTCTTCATGGCTTAATTAACTATCCCTCAGCACAATCTAATTTCATTTCCTCTGACTCCTTCTAATTTTCCATTTAACTTCATAGGCATCATATTCCCAACAATAAAAAATCATGCATTTGAACTGAATGTACACTAAAAGAGTTAGAGTTCTCTTTGTAAATTAATGAATTGATATCTGGTTTCAAAACTGACTGTTGTGAGTTTGACAGGTATGTTTGTGGTCTAGAAAAGGGGAGCCAAAGAGCTAGGTGTCACATGGTACATCTTGGTTCACTAACAAAACCACATGGCCAATTAAATTCCTGGTCATAGTGATCCTATCAAGGTATCTGGTGAAGCCTTCCTCTACCAAATTTAAACTTACTTATATCAACAACTTTAAAAAAACATACACAACAAAAACCAGCCCAGCCCAGCCTGCATAGATCAGTGGTTGAGCATTAACCTACAAACCAGGAGGTCACAGTTCTATTCTTGGTCAGGGCATATGCCTAGGTTGCAGGCTGGATCCCCAGTGTGGGGCATGCAAGAGGAAGCCGATCAATGATTCTCTCTCATCATTAGCGTTTCTATCTTTCTCTCCCTTTCTCTTTTTCTCTGAAATAAAAAATATATATATTTTAGCATTAAAAATGGCAGCAGAGTAAGAGGATGCGACACAAACATGCTCCCAGGAACAAGCTGGAATTACAACTGAAATACAGAAAGGCTTCCTGAATAATCAGTGGATAACTCACAGGAAAGAACCCTGATACCCAAGGACTGAAGGTGGAGACTGCACAGAGACTGGTAGGAGGGGTAGAGGCACGAAAGGGTTGGCTGGGCACCCACAGACAGCAATTGAAGTCCCAGAGAGATATTTCAGCTGTGTGTGTGTGGTGGGGGGGGGGGGGGGGGGGGGGGGGGGGGGGGGGGGGGAGAGGGCAGGGTGCCACTGAGAATTCTGGGATCTAATTCCAAAACTGAGCTTCCCAGCAGAGAACACCAAATCTGAGGAGGATACCCACATAGCATCTAGCTATGAAAAGCAGTGAGGAGCTGACTGTCTGCCAGGGAATGCCAGTTGCAAGTTCGGGCACCCTCTTAAAGGGCCAACACACAAAAATTCCCTGTGGAGCCACCTACCTTGTGCTCTGGCAGAGGGAGGGTGAAGTAGACTAGAGCTGTCAGAGCAGAAGCCAGGACTGGGAACTTGGGGGATAGAGCTCAGAAGACAGACAAGTTTCCTTGGCTGAGTCATTCCCTCACACAGTGGAGGTCATCTTTCCCACATAGACATGTGCCTTGCCTAGGGGGAAGACAGTCAACACCTTGGAAAACTTGAGAGATTAAAAGTAACAATTAGCCTCCGGGCAGAAGCAACTGCCCCACCCTGTTGAAAAAAAACTCTCGCCACACCTGAGGACGATTGCCTGGGGTCAAATCAAGTCAGAATCCTATTAGTCTGTAGACAGAGGTAGTTTCTGGAGGCTTTGAGTCTTTGCCTGATCCAATTAGTCAGAAAGCGTCTTTAACAATGTCCTGCACTAGAGATTGAGAGGTGTAGAGGATCTACATAATACATAGTCACAAACACATACAGACAGCCAACTGTCCAACTTTATTTCTCATGTTCAAATTCACCTCTGCTCTAGGCTTGAGCCTATTTCTATTCTCTCACCAACACCAAATGTGCAAGTAGCACTATGAGAAAGCAGGCAGATGACACAGAAATGTCTCCTAAGACTACTGCTCAACTGTTGAGAAATATTCATATCGTAGCAACCAAGGCTAGAATGCCTAACATGTAACTGACCAATCAGCTCATATCTAAAGAACCTAAGGTGGAATAGAAAGCCCCTCCCCCCAATTTTGATTCCTGAGAGAAATGGCACAAAGCAGTTGAGAGAAAAAAATGAACTGTCTGTTGAGAGAAAAAAAATGAATAAATGAACTATTTTTTTATCTAATGTTGAATCAAAATTATGCACAAGGATATATACAAATGTATGTTCACTATGACATTATTTATCAACTAGGGGCCCGGTGCACAAAAATTTGTGCACTCGGAGGGTGGGGGTCCCTCAGCCCGGCCTGTGCCCTCTTGCAGTCTGGGACACCTCGGGGGGGGAGGGGGGAGAGGCTATCCACCTGCTTGGCATGCCTGGCCAGCCTGGGTGAGGGGCTGAGGGCCATTTTCAGGCTGCCCACAGCCCCTTCAGGGTTCGTGCACTGGGGGGTGGGAAGGCTGGTGAGTGCAGGCCTGGACGTTTCCCACCGGAGGGCCCACGATTGCACACGCCTGGTGGGCCCCCACTGCTGAGGGGACACACCTGGCGCACAGCTGGGTGGCAAGCCAGGGGCGGACGCTGGTGCAGAATCCCTCGGTGGGGCCCTGCTGCTGAACAAACACACCCGGGGTGGAGCTGGGCAGTGAACTGGCTTCGGATTCTCCGCACTGTGCAGCAGATGCTCCCGCACGCCCTATGGAGGCCCCTGGGGGGCGGATAAAGGTAGCGGACCCTGGACGGGTGTTCCTGGACGCCCTGCGGAGGCCCCCAGGGCAGAGCCAGGCAGTGGACCCAGGACAGGCATTCCTGGATGTCCCGCAGAGGCCCCCGGGGGACAAAGCCAGGCAGCAGACCCAGGACGGCTGCTCCTGCACACCCTGCAGAGGCCCCGTGCTCCTACATGCTCTGGGGAGGCCCCCAGGGGGTGGAGCCAGGCAGTAGATCCAGGACAGGCGCTCCTGGATACTCCTCCGAGGCTCCCGGGGGCGGAGCTAGGCAGCAGGCCCAGGACAGTTGCTCCTGGACGCCCCGAGGAGGCCCCAGGGCAGACCCCCCTCCCACTGAGCTGACACACCTGGCACAGCTATGCCGGCCGGCCGTGGAGGCTCCCAGTGCAGAGCCGCCCTGCCAGCCTCCATCTTGGCTGGGTTAATTTGCATACAGCCGCTCTCATTGGCTGGTGGGCGTGGCTGTGAGCAGAGGCTCAGCCAGCCTAGGCAGGCAGTTGCAACAGAAGCCTTTGGTTTGCTCTAGCTCCATGGCTGTTGGCCTCCATCTTGGCTGGGTTAATTTGCATACAGCCACTCTGTTTGGCTGGCGGGCATGGCTGTGAGCAGAGGCTCAGCCAGTCTAGGCAGGCAGTTGTAACAGAAGCCTTTGGTATGCTCTAGCTCCATGGCTATTGGCCTCCATCTTGGCTGGGTTAATTTGCATACAGCCACTCTGATTGGCTGGTGGGTGTGGCCGTGAGCAGAGGCTCCGCCAGCCTAGGCAGGCAGTTGCAACAGAAGCCTTTGGTTTGCTCTAGCTCCATGGCTATTGACCTCCATCTTGGCTGGGTTAATTTGCATACAGCCGCTCTGATTGGCTGGTGGTAACCGTCAATTTGCATGTTTCTCTTTTATTATATTAGATAAGTAAACTTCAAAATACTCGACATTTCACAGTATATACATTACAGTTCAAATACATGATGCAATTCATTAAAATAATTTTAAAATACTTTTAATGACATAGGAAATGTTCACACTACATTAAGTTTTAAAAAAAAAGTTTCATGCCCTGGCTGATGTGACTCAGTTGCTTGAGTGCTGTCCCAGGCACTGAAAGGTCACTGGTTTGATTCCTAGTCAGGGCACATGGTCAGGTTGTGGTCTTAAGGTGGAGCTAAATGTTAAGGGATAAGGCTAAAGATAGAGTCAGGGTAACTCAGGACAGGAGAAAAGAATGGGTGACTGGGTTTTTAAGTTTGGCTTTTCAATTGGAATTGCTTTCTGGGAGTCTAACAAAACATTTTGCTGGCCCTGACTGGTTTGGCTCAGTGGATAGAGCGTCAGCCTGTGGACTGAAGGGTCCCAGATTCGATTCCGGTCAAGGACATGTACCTTGGTTGTGGGCACATCCCCAGGAGGAGGTGTGCAGGAGGCAGCTGATTGATGTTTCTCTCTCATCGATGTTTCTAACTCTCTATCCCTCTCCCTTCCTCTCTGTAAAAAATCAATAAAATATATTTAAAAACAAACAAACAAACAAACAAACCAACAAAAAACATTTTGCTGGATAAATGAGAGCCTGAACTCATTTGGCTCCAAAAATAAGGGTACTTTCTCCCTTCAGTTCAAATAGGGGTCTTCTTAGGTGACTAAGAAGGGTATCCCTCACAATGTTCAGAAGCCCCATAAGGAATTCCAAATCAACTGTAATGTTTAGGGAGGGGCATATAAAGGTTACCCAGAGCTCTGAGTCCTCATGGTTGTAATGTTGTAATAAACAGCTAGGGACAGAAATTGAGACATACACAGGGTTAAGGGTTGAGATGATGTGGGGATGGGGATGAGATGACAGGAGGGACAGCACCTTGAAGCTGATAGCATACTTCAACTCACTACACCAGTGGTTCTCAACCTTCTGACCCTTTAAATACAGTTCCTCATGTTGTGACCCAACCATGAAATTATTTTTGTTGCTACTTCATAACTGTAATGTTGCTACTGTCATGAATCATACGCAGGATGGTCTTAGGCGACCCCTGTGAAAGGGTCATTCGACTGCCAAAGGGATTGAGACCCACAGATTGAGAACCGCTGCACTACACAGTATCCCTAGAAATTTTGTTCAGACTCTCCAGATCTCAAAATAAAACTAAAATTAATCTTTAAAAAAAAACCCAACAACTATAGATTCAAACTGTGAACAGGGCACAGCTACTATATTACAGAACTGAATATAGCCTACTATTATCAAATTTGTAAATAAGAAAAATCACACCTGCGCATGCAGCCTCCTCCTAAGCAGTCGTGACATTATGGCGTCCCAGATAATTTGCATATTACCTCTTTATACACACACACACACACTAGAGGCCCGTTGCATGAAGAGATTCGAACAATAGGACTTCCCTTGCCCTAGCTGCTGGCACCCATTTTCCTCCAGCACCCAAGACCCAGGCCTTCACTCCAGCTGGAGCCTTCAGTCTTTGCTGAATCAGCCGGAGCCTTCAGTCCTCGTTCCACTGCTTTGCGCCCACATATGCAAATTAACCACCATCTTTGTTGGGTTAATTTGCATACTCTCCTGATTGGCTGGTGAGCATAGCAGAGGGATGGTCAATTTACATGTTTGTCTATTATTAGGTAAGATTAGAGGCCCAGTGCACAAAATTCATGCACGGGGGCAGGGGGTGTGTGTCCCACAGCCCATCCTGCACCCCCTCCAATCTGGGACCCCTTAAGGGATGTCCGACTGCCCGTTTAGGCCTAAACGGGCAGTCGGACATCCCTCTCACAATTCAGGACTGCTAGCTCCCAACTGCTCACCTGCCTGCCTGCCTGATTGCCCCTAACCACTCCCCTGCCAGCCTGTTCTACGCCTAACTGCTCCCTTGCCACCCAATTTCTCCTAACTGCCCTACCCTGCAGGCCTGGTCACCCCCAACTGCCCTCCCCTGCAGGCCTGGTTGCCCCCAACTGCCCTCCCCTGAAAGCCTGGTTGCTCCCAACTGCCCTCTTCTGCCGGCCTGGTCACTCCTAACTGCCCTCCTTTGCAGGCCTGGTCTCTCCCAATTGCCCTCCCCTGCTGACCTGATTGCCCACAATTGCCCTCCCTTGCCAGCCATCTTGTGTCCACATGGTGGTGGCCATCTTGTGTGTTGAACTGATGGTCAATTTGCATATTACCTCTTTATTATATAGGATAGATAACCAGCTAAGATGTCCACATACCCTGAAAATATGAGCACCATATTGAAACTAGTGAAAATAAAAGCAAAATATACTCCATGGAAAAGATAGCTTTTCAATAAATGGTGGTGGGGCAACTGGATATCTACATGCAAAAGAATGAAGCTGAACTCTCACCTCACATCATACATAAAAATAAACTCAAAACAGATCAGAGAAAGTGCAAAACTCGTTGAAGAAAACAAAGTAGCAAGTCTTTGTAGCCTTGGGTAGACAATGGTTTCTTAGACACAATACTAAAAGTGCATACAATAATAGAACTGTAGAAAATACCTACAAGTAATATTTCTGATAAAAAATATAAGTTTAGACTATATAAAGAAATTTTACAACTCAACAACAGACAATAACCCAATTTTAAAATGGGCAAAGGGTCCTAGCTGGTTTGGCTCAGTGGATAGAGCATCAACCCACAAACTGAAGAGTCTCAGGTTTGATTCCCATCAAGGGCATGTGCCTCAGTTGCAGGCCCCAGTTGGTGGAGGAGGCAACCAACTGATGTGTCTCTCTCACATCGATGTCTCCTCTCTCTGTCTCTCCCCGCTCCTTTCTCTCTCTCTCTAAAAATCAATGGAAAAATATCCTTGGGTGAGGATTAACAACAACAACAAAAATGGGCAAAGGATTAGGATAGACATCCCTCCTAGGAAGACATACAAATGGCCACTGAGTACTTTAAAAATGTTCAACCATCATTACTCATTAGGGAAATGCAAATCAAGAATATATAATATCAATTCATGCCCACCAAAATAGCTATAATCAGAAGACTGGGGCCCAAGTTTGAGGATCTTAACTAAAATTACACAGCTATTAATGGCAGATCTAAAAGCACTAGAATTGCCCTAACTGGTTTTGCTCAGTGGAGAGAGTGTTGGCCTATGGACTGAAGGGTCCTTGGTTTGATTCCAGTCAAGGGCACATACCTCGGTTGCAGGCTCAATCCCCGTGCAGGAGGCAACCAATCAATATATCTCTCTCACACTGATGTTTCTGTCTCTCCCCTCTCCACTCTCTCCAAAAATCAATGGAAAAATATACTCAGGTGAGAATTAACAAAAAATACAAATAAATAAAAGCAGTAGAACCAACATTTTCTGATTACCAACCCAATGTTTTACTCACACGGTGGTACCTCCTTGTCTTGAAGTTACAGGCCATTTGAATGTTCAACTTGCATTTGTAGAAATTCTCGTATGCCCTGCTGAGCAATCCCTTCTTGTGCACTTCAGGGCTCTTAATAGTATTTGAACACACTATTTAACACCAAAATTTATACATCTGGTCCTAATAGATATTTTTAGAATTTAAAAAAATCCTATAAAATGTTGACTTTTTTCTAGTAAGATTAAATGTACTCAATAATCTAGTAAAAGTTTTGATTTTAAGAATCAAACAGTATAAAAAGTACAAAACAGATTTGAAGCTTTCTAATGTATTAATACAAAACAGTATAAAAAGTACAAAACAGATTTGAAGCTTTCTAATGTATTAATACAAAGTGCTGGATGACTATATACAGTACATCCTTCAGGCAAAGAGGAAAAAGAAGCCTGTGGCCCTGGTCCAGTAGCTCAGTTGGTTAGAGCATCATCCTGATATGACAATGTTGAGGGTTCCATCCCCAGTTGGAGTACGTATTAATGTTTCTCTATCTCTTTCTAAAATAAAAATAAATTTTAAATTAAAAAGAAGACTGTGGTTGAGGTCTAATAATGAATAAATACAGAAGTAGAAATGATCTATACTATAGTATAGTCTACCAATACTGTAGCCAAAATGTATTTTTTAAAAAAGAACCATTTCAAAATGAAAGGTTAAAACTACATATATCTATCACAACAAATCTAATCTCTGTCCCCTGAAATACCCCTAGTTTCATTCATTAGAAGGGCATTTAAAAGAAAGATTTAAAGAGCACTTCTTTTATAAACTAGATACTGGCTTCAGTTGGTGGAACTTGTGGAAGGGGAGGAAAAATAATACATTCAGAACTATTCCAGAAATCGTCTTTTGGCAGAAGAGCAGGTATCCAAGTTAAACATAGGAGAGTCATTTTTGTTGCTGTGGGTTTATTTGCTGCTTTTTTTCCTAAAATTTAAATTGTATTTTGTTCTCCTTCTATATAAACCTCAGGGACCATTCCTGAGTGGAGCAGGGCAGAGGCTCTGGCCCCGGCTTGTCAGCAGCTGCTTCCTTATTGCCATAGCAAGCCTTAAATAGATGTGTGTCAAGGAGGACTTCCCCAAATGCCTTTATAGAAAACCCCACAACATATGTTCTGCCTTTTCCAGGATGTGAGATCTAAAAAGGAAAAAAACTGGCATTCTGGTAGAGCCTGCCTGAAGCCATCCCTGTCTCTGAGCCATCATCTGACTGGTTACTATAACAAGGAGATGGAGCCGGGGAGGCACTCGAGGTGGTACTATGAGCATCAGAACTGTGATGTTTCAGTCCCTTCTGCAATTTGCTGATCTGCTTGCTTTTTACCCGTTTCCAGGTAGAATTTTCACTTTCCTTGGTTTCAAGTAAGGCTATAGACTGGGTCCTGGCCTTGCACCTGATTCCAGTTTTGTTTTGTTTTGTTTTTAATCCTGCTAGCAATTTCTTCCATCTTTCCACGAGCAGGACACAGGCATTACAGATGTCTCCTGAATGAGTCTCATGCAACACAAAACGGGTCTGGAAGTCCTTTTCATAGCATTTACTGTCTGTGAATTGAGAACTGGAGAATTTAACTCTGCAAATACAGCAGTCTTCTATCCTTTAATACATCTATGGCTTATAAAAACCAAACATCTTTTCTGCTGGGTAATAAAGTCTTCCAAAAACAGCTGTTCTGATACAAAAATGAAAGGGTCCAAGTTGCCTGCCACCCCAGGAGTCAAATAAGTAGAGATGAAGTTGAATCTTTGTGGTGTGTTTCTTTATCAGATAGCAGGCAAACTGAGAGAGTGGCAGGTGAAATACCCTGAAAAGACTGCTCTGACATTTCAAGTCAGCCCTTCTATATGATATTAGAGGCCCGGCGCATGAAATTAGTGCACGGGTACAGTCCCTAGGCCTGGCCTGCAATCAGGTCCATCTTCCCTGGCTGCCATCCCCATCCTCCAATGCCCCCCACCCCCTAGTTCCCCATCCTCCATTGGGCAATTGGAGCCTGCTGGCCAGGGGAAGGGACCAAGAGGTTGGCCAACAGGCCCCGATTGTCTGCGGGCTGGAGGCAGCTCCTTTGTTGAGTGTCTGCCCCCTGATGGTCAGTGCACATCACAGCGACCAGTCATTCTGCCATTCGGTCAATTTGCATATTACATTTTATTATATAGGATGGTTAGAGACTAGAAAAAAAATTTAAAGTTAGTGAGTTCCAGGGTCTGCTACCATTGTCCTTGCAAAGATTAGGCCTAGAAAAGATTAGCCGAGAATGCTGTCTCCCTTCAGGTAGGTCCTTGTCCTTGATCTGAGCTTAAAATGTATTTTCTTTTGAGTGACAGGCTCATCTCAGCTCTGGGACTGCCTTATCTTCAGGGCCTGTTCTTCTCTTGCAACACATCCTCCAGTTTCCTAAGTCTATAAGAAAAATATCTTCATTACAGTAAGTAGCTATTAAACAACTGTGATTCTATTTCTATTACATATCTCTCCCCTATTGGTTCCACGGCAATGACATTCCAGACGTGCGGAATATATACCAGGCCAACGCCACCTCCAATGGCTCCTTCCTCCTCAGCTGCCTGGCCAAGAAAGTTTGCTTACTATGGTTCTGCAGTTGCTGCCGCTAGCCAGGAAGGTATAGATTCAGCTTTCTAAATTTTATGTCTTCTAGGATATACTAGAAGTCTGTGACTGCCTCTGGTTAAGAACTGAGCCAAGTAATAGGGGTGGTGGTGGATATTTTTCATCAAATATAGTTTTGGTATTATTTGAATTACTACCATATGCAATGGAATGTAGAAAATAAGAGTTCATTACAATTACTCTGATATTTATGGTAGCAATAAACATATCTAATAAAAGAATAATACGCAAATTAACTCTCACTCTGTTACACCTAAACCACGCCCACCAGCCAAGCCACACCCACCAGCCAATCAATCAGAGTGGCTGTATGCAAATTAACCCAGCCAAGATGGCGGCCAGCAGCCACGGAGCTAGAGCAAACAGGAGGCTTCCATTGCACCAGTGATGGAGGAAACTGCCTGCCTAGGCTGGCTGTGGCCTCTGCTCAAGGTAATAAAGTTTTAGTTATAGAAGATAAATAAACCCCAGAAACCTGATTCCAGCCAGCCTCGCTGGGTCAATGGGAGCTGTGGCCAGCCTGCAAACAGCCATCAGCCCCTCACCCAGGCTGGCCAGGCACCCCAGCAGGACCTCACCCTGAAGGGGATGTGGCCAGCCTGCAAACAGCCATCAGCTCCTCACCTAGACTGGCCAGGCACCCCAGCAGAAACCCCAACCTGATCCAGGACACCCTTCAGGGCAAACCAGCCGGCCCCCACCCATGCACCAGGCCTCTATCCTATATAATCCTATATAATCCTATATAATAAAAGGGTAATATGCAAATTGACCCTAACAGCAGAATGACTGGGAATAACTGGTCACTATGATACACACTGACCACTAGGGGGCAGATGCTCAATGCAGGAGCTACCCCTGCTGATCAGGGCAGTCCCACAGGGGGAACTCTGCTCAGCCACAAGCCAGAAGGCTGCCAGTACAGCGGTGGTTGTGGGAGCCTCTCCTACCTCCTCAGCACTGCTGAGGATGTCCAACTGCAGCTTAGGCCTGCTCCCCGCTGGCAAGTGGACATCCCCTGAGGGCTCTCAGGCTGCCAGAGGGATGTCTGACTGCCATATTAGGCCCATTAGCCCAGGAAGCGGGCCTAAGCCAGCAGGTGGACATCCCTGCCCCAGACTGCGACAGGGCACAGGCCAGGCAAAGGGACCCCCCCCCCAAAGTGTACCATTTTTTGTGCACTGGGCCTCTAGTCTAATCTAATAAGAGAGTAATATGCAAATTAACCTTCACTCTGTTACACCCACAAGCCACGCCCACCAGCCAATCAGGATCAAATATGCAAATCAATTCAACTAAGATGGCGGCGGCCACAGAGTTGGAGTTGCCCCAGGCAATGGAGGAAGCCAGGGCCCTGCGGGCCCTGAGTTCTACTCAAGGCTACAAAGTTTCAATTATAGAAAATAAACAAACTCCAGATACCTGCCAGGCTGGGACCTTGGGTTGCCAGAGGCAACCCAGGCTTCAAGCGGGGGACCAAGGCAACACAGTTTCAATTATAGAAGTTAAATAAATCCCAGATACCTGCTTCCAGCCAGGCACCCCAGTAGGGACCCTAACCCTGAAGGGTCTGTGGGCAGCCTGAAACGGCCCTCTGACCCTCACTCAGGCACCCCAGTAGGGACCCGAACCCTGAAGGTGCTGTGGGCAGCCTGAAATGGCCAACAGCCCCTCACCCAGGCTGATCAGGCACGCCAGCAGGTGGACATCCCCTGAGGGGTCCCAGACTGCGAGAGGGCACAGGCCAGGCTGAGGGACCCCCCTCGAGTGCACAAATTTTTATGCACCGGGCCTCTAGTATATATGTAATTAGAATTTTTCCCCTGATCCCAAGGAGATTCGTTTTTTTGTCTAGTTTTCTTTCCTTTTCCAGTATTAGAAAGAATTGTTTATTCACACCCTCACTGACATGACAGATGCATAACCCTGGCTGGGTCTCCACTTAGAAGCAGAATACCTTGCAGAGGAAGGTGCCCAGGCAGCCATCTGTAATTGCTAGGAAGTTTGTTCCCATTTTCCACTCTGTCATAAAAAACTAGATCTGCTTAACATGCTCCCCAGGCCTGGCCAGTGTGGCTCAGTGGTTGAGTGTTGACCTATGAACCATGAAGTCGTGGTTTAATTCCTGGTCAGAGCACATGCCTGGATTGTGGGCTCGATCCCCAGTGTGGGGTGTGCAGGAGACAGATAATCAATGATTCTCTCTCATCACTGATGTTTCTATCTCTCTCGCCCTCTCCCTTCCTCTCTGAAATCAATAAAAATATATTTTTTAAAAAGTTCCCCAGTCTCTTTAAAGGAAGCCGGGTAGAGGGAGGCTGCAGCTGGTGTATTAACCTCAGCAGTGGTTCCAAGCCATAAGAAGCACTACAGCAGGGCTTCCCCTAGGATTGCTTGGTCACCCACACTGTGGTCCCCAGCCTTGGACATCAGTCAGCTTATCCTGAGGGACCCCTAAGCCTGAAAGTGGATTTTACTGATCAATCTGGAGCTGAACATATGTGGTGATAGAGATGACTGGATAGTGGGGGGCCTGGCCCTCATGTTGTGGAAGGCAGAGTGGCTAGGCACACCCTCAGCCTAGAGCAGGCAAGGTCTGTCCTATGCACTGCCACCAGGACATGGGGAAAGCTCAGAACACAGGTCCAGGGGTTCAGGGTCCTTGTCCAAATCAGCCAGTCCTGTGGTGCCTTCGCCAAGGGTGATGAAGCTATAGTTACCTTATAGCCAGCTGGGCAGAGTCACATGGCTCCAGACCTGCAGTGGCACTGCTGTCATTACTCAGGCCTTTGAGGCCAAGCTGTGCAGCCCTGTCAGAGCACTGAGGCTCCAGGTTCGCTCCTCTCCATGCACTTCTTGAGGCAGCAGGTGAGGAAGGCCCTGGCAAGTAGGTGCTGGTACAGCTGACAATGGAGGCAATCACTGTAGCCTTGAAGGTCTCAGGCTTACATGCAAGATCACTGGGCACCGAGCTCTACCATTTGGTGGCCTGAGGGGTAGTGGAACTCAAGGATAGTCTCCAGGGAAGTGCCATCACCACAAAAGTTTGAAAGGTGCCATGCAGGGACTGCCACCAGCAAGCACAAGTACCAGTGCTGTTCCAGGGACAGGCGTGGCATTCCAGTCTGCATCTCTACTCTGCCCTATGTGGAGGGGTGCTCTATACATCCCTGCATGCTATGCTGAGACCCCTTTCCTAGTTTTTAATGATTCCACCTTTAATTTGTTATGCTATAAGTCCCATTATTAATTCCAACAGCAATATAAAGAAGACAAAACTTTAGAGGTCTTTTAGTTACCTGTGGCGTTTAAACACTTTGATTGTTAATGGTCCTGCATAGGTAGCCTAGCTATAGAATTTCCTGACTAAAAAAATATTCATGAGCCCTGGCTGGTTTGCTTAGTGATTAGAGCGTGAGCCTGCAGACTGATGTGAAGAGTCAGGGTTTGATTCCTGGTCAAGGGCACGTAACTTGGTTCCAGGTTCCCCAGCCCTCTTAGGGGATCTCCTGGGAGGCAACCAATCAATGTGTCTCTCTCACATCAATGTTTCTCTCTGTCTCTCCCCCTTCCTCCCTTCTACTCGCTCTAGAAATCAATGGAAAAAATATCAGGTGAGGATTAAAATAAAGAAATAACATTCATATGAAAAAGCAAATATGCTATGTTGGGTAAAGGTTCTAAGTTGAGTAATCATGAAGATAGCATGTGACAACACAAAACTCTGTTCAGTTATTCCTTCCTTCACTCAAATATTTAATGAAGATTATGTTCCCAGCCTTATGCTAGGAACTTATGATATAACAGTCATCATAAATAGATGTGCTTCCTGTTATATGGAACTTACTTAGTCTAGTGGAGGAAACAAGCATAAATCAAATCATTGCAAAAAAATTTAATGTGTAGCTAAAATTGGGGCCAGTGCTGTGAAGAGAATTATTCTGCAGGCAGAATGTAAGTTTTTACACAAGATAGCAGCATGTTCAGATCTGCAGATTAGGGTAAGAAAAAAATATTGTAAGCTAAGTGAAATTATAGTGTAGAGAGGTACTTACGGCAACAGGACCAAATAAGTACATAGAATTACAATGTTAACATTCTTCAAATTCTTATAAAAGGTGCCAAGGAATTTTCAGTGATTACAAATCTAAGGCTGGTTTTATTGCTGATGTCCTCAAAGTACTTTGGTCTTGCCATAGACCAGAGCCTTGGTTCAGCAGATACTAAGTCTAGACACTGCTTAGTGAGTAACACCAGAGCCCTTTCCTATCGGGTCTTCTTTCCATGACCCTGCCAAGACTTCAGATTCAAGACTATCAGCATGATGGGTCAGTAAAGCTCTCCACTTATTTCAGAAGAGAAGACTCTACTCACCTGATTATCGAGTTTCAGCTGTCGAAGCTTCATAGCCTCATCTTCAAAGGCACTGTTTTGAAAAAGTGAAAAGAAAACATGTATAGAGAAAATCCTTTTAAAACCATGTCAACGTCATCTTTTCCAGGTATTACCAGGGGCTATTTGGAATCAATGAATTCTGCCTTAGGGAAAGCATCAGTTTAGAATGCTGCCCATACTGACTTGTCATCCTTACTGCCACAGTTATTTCACAGAGGACCTAAGGATATTTTTGCCATTGATTATTAGAGAGAGTGGAAGGGAAGAGGAGAGACAGAGAGAGGAAAACATTGATGTGAGAGTGACACATCAATTGGTTGCCTCCACTCTCCCCGACTGGCAGGGGTGGAGGGAAGATCGAGCCTTCAACCAAGGTACCTTTGACTGTGTGCCTTTGACTGGAATTGAACCCACAACCCTTCAATCTGAGAGCCAGCACTCGAACCACTGAGCAACGGGCTAGGGCAACAGATTTTGTTTTTGATGGAAGAAAACAACAAAAACGGAATCAAATGACATCTTCAATTGATAAATCAAATCCTTTTGAACTTTTTTAAAAATATATTTTTACTGATTTCAGAGAGGGAAAGGGAGAAACATCAATGATAAGAGAGAATCATTGATTGGCTGTCTCCTGCACACCCCCTACTGGGGATCCAGCCTACATACTGGGCATGTGCCCTTGACTAGAATCAAACTTGGGACCCTTCAATCCAGAGGCCAATGCTCTATCCACTAAGCCAAACTAGCTAGGGCCCTAATTTTTAACTTTTTAAAAACTCTCTCTGAAGCCTTTTCCTAATTTGATTTTATTTTGTTACCCAACATTCTTGGAAAGAATAAACTATAAAAACAAAGCAGAAATGATCCTAAATTACTTGTACTACAATTTTTTACTGGGAGCTTACAGTTGCTTGGAGCATCGTCCCATATGCTGGTCCAGGCACATACCCATGTTGGGGGTTCCATTCCCAGAGAGGATGAGTACAGGAGGCAGCCAATAGCCAATCTATGTTTCTCTCTCACATCAATGTTTCTGTGTGTGTGTGTGTGTGTGTGTGTGTGTGCGTAAAAATCAACAGAAAAGATGTCCTGGGATGAGGATTTTTTTTTAAAAAAAGAAGACAAATTCCATGGCTACAAAGGCAAGCATGGCTTTTCCTGCCTTTGAGGTAATTACCAAAGTATCTATCTGTGGTTTAATCGTTTAACCACTACATTCCTGTTTTATGCATTTTAATAATGCATAGCAACTTGGAATTTGCATACCATCTCCAAGACTCTTCCTGCCTAGTAATACTTTAGCCATAGGTGTAAAGGAGCATTCTCTGACAATCTCCTCTTTTAACTCCCTTATATCCTTTATGTTTAAAAAAGAACACTGGATATTCCAAAGAAACCATCTCCTTTTTTCCTGCTTAAAAGAAAGAAACAAATAAATAAAAATGCCAGGTATAATTCTGGTCTCAGCTCTGTGGGCACCTACATTTCTCCTAGATATGTTTTCCTTAATGTCATTAATACTCAATCACATATTTTACTATTGTAGCTTAATGAATAGAGTACTGGAATTTTATAGTATAAATTTAATATGTTATAGTATAAAATTTAGTAAATAGTAGATTTTAGTATAAACCTGAAAAAGTTCTATATAAAACAACTAAGGAAAAAAATATTATGAACATTATATAAGAAAGGGAAAATTGGTGAAAAAATCCACTATTACGGATTTTCAACAACTATTCCTCCAACTCGTTTTGCCTTCAACTCTAAACCAGAATTGTAAAACCCTCTGGCATGTAAAAAATAATTAAAATAAAATCATCCTATGCGCCTCCCAAGGCGCTAAAGTAACCCAAATAAAGCTAAATTCTGACACAAGACTGAAGCCCTCAAATATTTCTCTGTAGGCCTCTAATAATGAAACCAAGTGTGTTTTTTCAAAATACTGTGTTGACACCATTTAATTCCTTTCATCAAGCCTGGGCAAGCTGAGCAATTTAAGTAAACAGGGTATACTCAAAGGATTTAACCTTAACACAATAGACACTGAAAGGAAGCTATATAACATTTAGATGCCTCTTATACATCAAAGCTACACTTTTTTCTGAGCTCTAGTGTTAAATTGTAACAGCAGAAGTAATAAAGATTATTTTATGTACTTGTATTAAACCTGAACTAGAATTTCTAGTCTAAACTGGACTATGATTTTATTGAATTTCATTTTTCCCCTTAATATTCTCTTTCCCTCATTTCAAACTAAGTTGCCAAATAGCAAACCTAACCAAGCCTGGTTAATAAATCAACACAAAACATGGAGACTGGTGGAAGGGGTGGAGATGTGGAAAAGGCTGACCTCACACCCATGTGTCAGATAAAAATCAAGAGAGAGATCTTGGCCTCAGAGGTCACCTCCTGAGGAGTGCGGGGCCCAGCCCCACACCAGGCCCTCCACTCCAGTGTCCCTGTGCCAGGAAGAGAAGTTCCCATTAGGTCTGGCTGTAAAATCCAGTGGGGATTGTGGCTCAGTGAGACACCAGGCTGCTGGAGTCCCAGGTGTTCCTCTTAAAGGGCCTGCTCACCTACTAAATCAGACTCACTTAATCTGAGCTCCAGAAGTGGGGCAACATCTTGTAAGGCACCAGGGACAAAGGGGGAGGAACTAAATAAAGTATCTGACATTAGGGTGAGAGCTGGAGGAGCAGCTTTCTCCCAGAGAGAAGTGCTGGCAGAGGCCATTTCTCCTTTTCTGGGTCCTCCCCACACAGAGCCAACAGGTGGGTGCCTATCTGAGTCATCAATCTGTTAATGCTCTCCCTGTCCTGATGATTCCCTGAGACTCTGCCCTACCCAACTTTCAGGCCCACCCAAACTGTTTACAGTGGCATTTCCATACTAATGGCCTGTCTTAGCTCCTGCTTCAGACTTTCCTAAAATCTCTCAAGCAGCAGCTGGCCTCGGAATGGCTTTTCCTCTTACTAAGTGGCTATCCATAGGATGATCTAACCCACCGAGATACCCGGCCAGGACAAAAGCCAGTTTATTAAATTAAAAAAAATCTATTCTCTTAGCAACTTTCAAATTCTACACCATACAATGTTATTAACTATAGTCACCAAACTATACATTACACCGCCATGACTTACTCATTTTATAACCAGGAGTTTTGACCCTCTTCACCCATTTTGCCTATACACACCAGCAACTACCAATCTGTTCTCTACATCTCTAAGTTTGTTTTTTTGGTTTTGTTTAGTTTTTTAAACTCCACATACAAGTGAAATCTTCAGTAGACGTTTCCACACTATGTGCTGAGGGTGGGGCATTCCCCACCCCTGATTTATATGGAAAAAAATAACTTAATAAATGGTACCAAATATGCTTAATTACATCCAGTTTTACACTAAGCTAACACTGTTATGAGCTCTCTCAGGCTTTCCTGATATGTTAGAACACATCTTGTTAACGGATGCACAAAATAAATCAAAATACAGCACAAATGCTCACAGACAGTTCAAAGCTTTGGTAGCTGGATGCTTAGTGTAGTTCCTGGCAAAGGGGTTTGGTGTACTAGTCACCCAGCACACGAAATGGCAGGAGTCCCGGAATCCCTCCTGTGCATGCCTCCCCGCACATGCAGCCCCGCTGTCCTGCCCAGAAAGAGTCCCACTGCTGCCACCGCCACCATGGGAGGTGGGACCCAGAAACCCACCCGCGCATGCAGCCTCCTGCTGATCCATCATTACGGCGTGATGGCGTAAGGAAGATAGGCTTTTTATATAATAGATATAATAAATTCTAGAGGCCTGGTGCACAAATTCATGCATGGGTGGGGTCCCTCGGGGTGGCCTGTGGGGATCAGGCCAAAACCAGCAGTCCAATGCTGCCAGCAGGTCCTGCCTGCAGCTCCCACTCATCCCAGTCCTGCTGCACCTGCCGCAGGCTCGAGCCCAGTCAGTCCTGATTAGGAGAGGCTCGCGCTGCCACAGCAGCACTCATCCTATAAGCCCTGCCTCTGGCAACCATCCTAAGGGGGAGGAGAGGAGGAGGCAGAATGTGATTGGCCCTCTGGTAAACAGTGGGAAGCCCTTGCTGGCCGAGGATCTGGATCCATTCCACTGATGTCCATGCCGGTTGTCAGAGCCACCTGGCGGCCACTTTTATATCATTTCTTCCTTGTAGAGCTTTTAGGGAGGGGAAGCAGCCACAGTGCCTGAGGCTGACTTCTAGGAGACCCGATGGCAATCATGCTAGCAGCACTGGTCCCTCAGTGCCTGACCTGGTCTCTGGAGATTGGACCTGCAGAACTACTGAGGGAGTGAGTGGCTGTCACCAGGCTGGTGGGCCACTGGGATGGATCAGTCAGCTGAGCAGTGCTCCTACTGTGGGAGCATAGTGATTACCAGGGGGCAGCTTCTGGGTTGAGCATCTGCCCCCTGGTGGTCAGTGCATGTCATAGCAACTGGTCGACTGGTGATTTGGTCATTGGGTTGCTTAGGCTTTTATATATATACTAGAGGCCCGGTGCACAAAAATTTGTGCACTCGGGGGGTGGGGGTCCCTCAGCCCGGCCTGTGCCCTCTTGCAGTCTGGGACACCTCGGGGGGGATGTCCACCTGCTGGCATGCCTGGCCAGCCTGGTTGAGGGGCTTAGGGCCATTTTCAAGCTGTCCACAGCCCCTTCAGGTTTCGTGCACTGGTGGGTGGGAGGGCTGATGAGTGCAGGCGTGGACATTTCCCACCAGAGGGCCCACGATCGCACACACATGGTGGGCCTCCACCGCTGAGGGGACACACCTGGCACAGAGCTGGGTGGCAAGCCAGGGGCAGACGCTGGTGCAGGATCCCTCGGTGGGGCCCTGCTGCTGAGCAAACACACCTGGGGTGGAGTTGGGCAGCGAACTGGCTTCGGATTCTCCACACTGTGCAGCAGACACTCCCGCACGCCCTGTGGAGGCCCCTGGGGGGTGGATGAAGGTAGCGGACCCTGGACGGGTGCTCCCGCACACCCCGAGGAGGCCCCCGGGGCAGAGCCAGGCTGCGGACACGGGACGACTGCTCCTACACACCCTGCAGAGGCCCCCCCCCCCCCCCCCCCCCCC
>PVJC01029575.1:0-21771 GCA_004026665.1 Murina feae
TCCTCACACCCCCTTCTCCCTGAGAATTGTCAGTCCATTCCCTTTCTATGTCCTTACTTTTATTCTATTCACCAGTTTACTCTATTCATCAGATATTTCTATTGACTTAATTGTTATATTCACTGGTTGATAGATATGTATTTGTTGTCACTTTATTGTTCATAATTTTTATTTTTACCTTTTTCTTCTTCTTCCTCTTCTTAAAGAATGCCCTTCAACATTTCAAATAATCCTGGTTTTGTGGTGATGAACTCCTTTAGCTTTTTCTTTTCTGTGAAGCTCTTTATCTGACCATCAATTTTACATGATAGCTTTGCTGGATAGAGTAATCTTGGTTGTAGGTTCTTGCTATTCATCACTTTGAATATTTCTTGCCACTCCCTTCTGGCCTGCATGGTTTCTGTTGAGAAATCAGCTGACAGTCGTATGGGTACTCCCTTGTAGGTAACTACATAACTGTTTTTCTCTTGTTGCTTTTAAGATTCTCTCTTTGTCTTTTGCCCTTGGCATTTTAATTATGATGTGTCTTGGTGTGGTCCTCTTTGGATTCCTTTTGTTTAGAATTCTCTGTGCTTCCTGGACTTGTAAGTCCATTTCTTTCACCAGGTAGGGGAAGATTTCTGTCATTATTTCTTCAAATAGGCTTTCAATATCTTGCTCTCTCTCTTCTTCTGGCACCCCTATAATTCTGATGTTGTCACACTTGAAGTTGTCCCAGAGGCTCCTTACACTATCTTCATATTTTTGGATTCTTTTTTCTTTTTGCTTTTCTGCTTGGGTGTTTTTTGCTTCTTCGTATTTCATATCTTTGACTTGATTCTTGCGATCCTCTAGTCTGCTGCTGGATCTCTGTATATTATTCATTATTTTAGTCAGTGTATGCTTAATTTCTAGCTGGTCCTTTTCAAATTTATCAGCATTCTCTAGAAAATTCTTGAAAAACCTTATAACCATGGTTTTGAACTATATATCCAGTAGTTTGCTTTCCTCCATTTCTGTCATTTGTGACCTGTTTTTTTGTCTCTGATTTTGGCTGCTTCCCTGCATTGATAGAGTGGCTTTCTGTGCTAGGTGTCCTATAGGGCCCAGTGATTCAGCCTTCCCAATCACCTGGGGTGGACACTCTTGGTGTATGCCTTTGAGGGCTGGGTGCACAGTCTTGTTGTAGTTAAGTCTTGATTGCTGTTGGTATCACTGGGAGGAAATGACCTCCAGGCCATTTGATTGTGAGAACCCGCTGTGTCTATTGTGGAAGAACTGCTATGCAGGAGACACCTTTATGGAGCATAACTTGCTTCAGTGGGGCTTTGGTGTTCACTTAGTCTGCCTCTTGAGTGTGTCCCTTATGGATATGAGGAGTTGAAATCTGGTATCTGGCCACTGGGCACCCTGGCTCCTGTATCTTCAAGGAGGTGCAAAGTCAGCTGCTGCTCCTGTACCAGGAGGTGATACAGTGAGATCTATAGATTTCTCCTCTTTGTTTGTGGTTTGGAATTTTTGGAGTTGTCTGTCCCAGCTGCAGTCTGTTAGGTTAGGCTTCAGGCAGATAGGCACACAGCTTGGGTGGGGTTGTAAATTGGGTGAGGCAGGGTCTCTGAGTCCCCCGGGGCAGAGCAATGAGTGATGGCTGCCCCTCAGCTGGCTCCATGGCTTCTCCCCATTTTGGCGTCTCCACGCCCTGGCATCTATGCAGCCTGAGTCCCTGTGTCTCAGAGCTCCGCGTCAGTGATTGCTGTGAACAGCTCTGCTAGAATGCCACTCTCATCTTCCACCCCATTGCCAGACCGCCCACAACGAGTTTAGTGTGACCCCAGAGTTTGTAATCCCCTTCCAAGCCATGGACCCAGATGCAGCCACCACCACTGTTTCACGTGCGTCCATACCTCTCTGTTTTGGCACCGAGAACTTCTACTCAGTCTCAATGCACTCCTTCTCTTGCCTTCTAGTTGTAAAGCTTCCACTCCCTTGGTTCTGGAAGATGGCTGTTTAGCTTTATAGTTGTATTTTTTTAATGTGGTTGTGGGAGGCTGCACATTCAGGTATATACTTTATGTCGCCATCTTGGTTCTCCTCATTTACTCTTAAAAACTCTGTTCCTGTTACCTAGATGAGGTAACGGAGGATTGGACAGGTAAGGTAACCAACTAGTATGTGACAGAGCTAGGGGTCAAATCAAGGGAGTCTATGTCAAAGTCGGTGCCCTTAATCACAGTACTCCATTGTCTCTTTCCCTTACCTTCAGTCAGGTCACTAGGTCCAAACCTATGAGTTTTCTTTTTCTCAGGAAATTATCCCACTGACTACATCATATTTTAATGCTCTCTCCTCCAAACAACCTTCTCAAGTGAGTTCTCCTTTCTGTCTTGCCATCCAGGACCACTCAAGCTCCACATTGAATGAAACCTAGCCATATTTATCTTTACTCTCTGGGAGAAGCAGGAGCATCTGGCATTCATTTCTGGGCAATTTAGCTTACTAAATTACAGCAATGGAGTTTAATAACTTTTTTAGCGTCTTCCATTTGCAAATTCCCTAAACTAGGGGGAAAAAAGAGAGAATTCAAAAGTCATGGGATTAAAATGTGTTTTGTTTTGTTGTTGGGTTTTTTGTTTGTTTTTTATCATAGGGGGTTTCTGGAAGAGTACCTTGGCATTCTCTCAACCACTCCTTCTTTAATGAGACCAATTGATAAGGAAAACAAGGAGATTAGAATAGAATTTTGGTTTTCTTTAGATTTTAGCAAAGCAGTAAACAAGGTCTTTCCTGGAACCCTTATTTTACTGACCATTCAATGCCATTTAATACTGCTGCTTTCTTTTTCTTTTGATTCCATGAAACCACACTTCCCTAGTTTCCTTTGTACCTCTACGACTATTCTTACTTTGCCCTTCATGTGGTCTTCCTCCCCCATCAACATGTGGTTGTTGACCAAGAGTCTATCCTAAGTCCTTGGTTCTTCCCACTTTCAAATTCTCCCAGCTCAGCCTGTGTGGCTCAATGATTGAGCACAAACCCATGAACCAGGAGGTCATGGTTCCATTTTGGATCAGGGCATATGCCTGGTTTGCAGGCTCGATCCCCAGTAGGGGGCATGCATGAGGCAACCGATAAATGATTCTCTCTCATCATTGATGTTTCTATTTCTCTCTCTCTCTCTCCCTCTCTCTTCCTCTTTGAAATCCATAAAAAATATATTTAAGAAAAACAAACACAAATTCTATCAAATGGTTCTATTCATTCTCATTGTCTACATTTCTTATCTTTTCTCTGATGACATAAAAATCTATGTCTCCAGGTCAGAACTTTACTCCAAACCTGAAAAATCTCATGAGTAACTCAAATTTAACGCATTCAAAACCAAAACTCATTATATCCTACCCAAACCTATTTTCTTATTGTTCCCTGTCTCAAACAATAGCATCACCCAATTATCTCTACACCAGAGACCAGCTAGTCATTTTGCCTCTTTATTCTCTCTTACTCCCCTCATTGATAAACACTGACCCAATCTTGATGGTTTTACATCTCAAATATTTTTCCATTCTTAGCATACCTAATAGCTGTAACCAATTCTTAGCTGGCCTTCCTACCTCCAATTTTGACCCTATACAACTTTCCACACAGCCACCTGAACTAGGTTTTTAAAGAAAAGATATGATCATGTAACACACTATCACATACAAGATGGAGTTCAAGCTTTGTCAAGACCATACTAATTTCCTTAAATTTGCCAGCTTCATGTCTCACTCACAGCTAATGTTTTAGGAATACCAAGCTGCTTGCAGCCTTGCATTTCTCTGAACACTTCTATTCCTTTGCTCATGCTGTAGCCTCTGCTTTGAAGCCCATACCTCCGTTGTTTACTCTCCCCCCCCTTTACCTGGCTGACTACTTGTCATCCTCTCAGACTCAGCCCAAGCATCATCTCTTCAAAGAAGGCTTCCCTTAACCTAACACCCTATCCTGGACTGGGTTAGATGCCCCTCTTCTATGCTTCCAAAACATCCTGAACTTGCCTCTGACACATCACTTGTCCCACCATATTTTTCTTGTCTGTTATACATACTTGTATCCCTCATTAGACTATGAGCTTCCAGAGGACTATGCTTTATTAAAAATATATCTGTCACATCATGTGCAATGTCTGGAACATAGTAAGAATCTAATGTTTGATAAATTGATTATTTTGTGGCCATAACACACTGTTGGCTCATTGGGTTGACTTATAACACCCTTATTATTTTTTTCATACAATCAGTTATTACATAGTGTGGTAAGTGCAATGGTAGAGATAAAACAAAAGAATAGCAATAGGACCTCTAACTTGCTCTGAAATGAGTGGAGAGAGAGAAAATATATTATGTTAAACTTAAGTTGCACTGATAGAAATAAAATATGTAGAAACAGAGAGGTGATAGTTTGTGTTTATTCTGCAGGTCAAACTACATCTGAACAACATTTCAACCAGTGAACTAAGTTGAATTACTCAGTAAGTGCCAGTGGTTTGAAAAAAATGAAGCCAAACCTCAGGAATAGTTGAAGGAACAGGAAAGATTTAACCAGAATAGGGATTTAATGGTTTTAATTAAATATTTGAAAGCTGTGTTATGGGTTGAATTGTGTGCCCAGAAAAAGATATGTTGAAATCCTAACTTCTAGAGCATCAGAATGTGACCTTATTTGAATATGGTGTCTTTGCAAATGCAATTAGTTCAGATGAGGTCATATTGGCATAAGGTGGGTCATTAATTCAATATAACTGGTGTTCTTATAAGAAAAGGGAAATTTGATCACAAAGAGGGAAGACTGCTATGTGAAGACAAGGGCAGGGATTAGAATTATGTTGTCACAAACTAAGGAACAAGAACCCTTAGAAGCTACAAAGGGTAAGGAAGGATTCTCCCTTAGAACCTTCAGATGAAACATAGTCCTGCCACCACATTGGTTTCAGATTTATAGCCTCCAGAACTGTGAGACAATAAATGTCTCCTGTTTTAAACCATCCAGTTTGTGGTACTTTGTTCTAGCAGCCATAGGAAATTAACACAGGCTGTCATTGAGTAGAGGGAGCAGATTTTTTTTCTGCATAAGACCCAATGGATGGAAGATACAGAGAGACAGAAATGCTTTATATTGAATAGTAACCTCATAATCATGCTATCCTAAGTTAAAAATGAGCTGCCATGGGATTTGGCAAGTTTCCCATCACTGGAGGTCTAGGATGAAGATCTGTGTGATGAAAATCATCCTCTCTAATAAATCCTATATAATAATCTAATAAAAGAATAATATGCAAATTAACCATCACTCTGAGACAAAGATGGAGGCGTCCATAGAGGTGGGGCAGGATGCTGGCAGCGTCACCCTGGCAATGTGAGCCCAGCAGGCATTGCCTCGACAACTCATGAGCAGGACTCGCTGCCCTGGAACAGGCAAGCACTGCCAGCAGGAAGCCCCCAGAAGGGCCTGCTCATGGGTCACTGTGGCCATCAGGGAGCAGGCAGGGCCAGCCTGGCCCCAGGCAGCATGCAGGTGAGGCCTGTCTGCTTCCTCATCACTGGGGCAAGATTGGAGAACAGGCAGGTGTGGCCGACAGGCAGCATCCAGCCCTGGCCACAGCTCGAGGGAGAGAACAACATGCAAGGCAGGCCAGGAGCCTGAGAGATGAACACAGAGGGGTGCTTGCTCCAAGCCTCCATGGTGTGCCTGGGAGCAGGCTCCCAGCAGACAGACACACACAGGGCAACTGCTCTGAGCCTCAGATGTGGCTGGGGACAGGCCCCCAGTGGGGACACACACAGGGTGCCTGCTCTGAGCCTGCACAGTGCAATTGGGGGCAGGCCCCCAGCAGACACACACACGGTGCCTGCCAGAATGGGGCCATCAGTAGGACATCCAATGAGGGGTCCCAGACTTTGAGAGTGGGCAGACTGGGCTGAGGGACCCCACCCTGCCCCCCGTGCATGAATTTCATGCACCATGCCTCTAGTAATAAAATAATAATAACAGTAATATTACAACTTTCACTCCTGATTATATCAAGCCAACTTCAAAAAGCTGTTTATGAGACAATTGGAGATATTTGAATGCTGACTGAATATTTGATTATATTATAGATTTATTTAAAAAATTAAGTGAAAATAAGTCATAATACTTATTGAGAGAGAGAGAGAGAGAGAGAGAGAGAGAGAGAGAGAGAGAGTTAGAGGAGACAACTTATCTTTTAGAAACACACACAGAGGAAATGATGTGGTGTCTAGGATTTGCTTTAGAATAATCTGGAAGAGGAAGAGATGGGAGTTGGTGTACAAATGAAACATGATTAGCCATGTGTTGATAATTGTTGAAACTAGGTGATGAATACACAGAGCTTCACTTATACTATACTCTCTACTTTGTGTGTATTTTAAATTTTCCATAATCAAGTATTTTTTAAAAAAATAGCTATTGGCTACTATGTACTGAACACGCATGATGTCCAGAAATAATGGTAAGTACTTTTAAAAGAGTATTTAATTTAATTTAATTTAATTTAATTATATCATATAAAATAGACAAATAAAAATGGACATATTCCTGTATAGGATGGCATAGTACTGTAAAGATGTTATCTTTTAATTATCTATATATAAAAGGCTAATATGCAAAGTGTCCCCTTGGAAGTTCAACCAAGAGACTGAGAGTTTGATCGCTCACTATGACATGTGCTGACTACCAGGGGGCAGTGTGGAATGAAGGAAGTCCCCGGCCAGCAGCCAGAAGGCCCCAATCGGCCCTGATCACCAGCCAGGCTTAGAGACCCTACCTGTGCACACATTTCATGCACCAGGCCTCTAGTTATGCATAATTAAGGTGAAGAGAGAGTTTAATTTGTTTAGAATGCTTGAATTTTCAAAAGAATATATCTGTGTCAATTTGTATATTTGAAAGAAATCTCTCACAACAGTCCAATGAGGCACTAATGTTTCCATTTTATAAATGAGGAAACAGCATCAGAAAGTGAAGTAAACTGCCCAAAGTTGCACAACTACTAAATAGTGGAAGTAAGATTTAAACCCAGATTTCTCTGACACCACTATTCCATGCTTTTAATGCTGTTGTTATTCAAAGTGTTGCCTAAGAATTAGTAGTATCGTATCATAGGAGAATTTCCTAGAAATGCAGACTCTCAGCTCCCTACCCAGACCTATTAAATGAAATTTCACACTGCTATCCAGGGTATTTAAGCACTGGAAGGATGATTAGATTCAGTCAAAGATTCTAAACCCTAGCTATTTATCTGCAGTAATTTAGAAAAAAATTAGAAATGCTGGTTTCAGATTATACTGTATTGTACCTCTGGGTGGGGCTTGAAAAATCTATATTTATAGGTATCCATAGATGAGCTATCAGGGTTGGAAGAAACTGGAAAATGAGATCTATAAAAATATTTTTCAACTCTTGAGTTATATCCTGAAAAGTTTGCAAGAGAGAATGAAGAACTCAGTTATGTGCAACTGTGGAAAATTACTTACCAATTAACTGAAGATACTCACTTAGAAGGGAAATAAAAACGTAAAGTAGTGAAAATTGAGTCCAGATGTACTAAATAAAGAATAGCAAGTATATCAAAATACATGACAATTAATATATAAATATTATATTTTATTTCAGTGAGCTGTCAATGTATACATATGCAATAATATAAGATAGAAGCCTGTGACTACAAAGCAATTAGATTGATTTTTATTGGTGCCTTATGTAACTCAGATTCCTTATACTAGAATTTATTTTTTTTCAAAAACAGTTTATTCATGCAGGAGTATAAAAGTTAGTTACAACAGAAAACAAAAGGGTCCAGGCCAGTGTTCACTGGTTACAGCATCAGCTTGAGGACTGAAGGGTCTTGGGTTGTGAGAGGCAACCAATAGATGTATCTCTCTTACATCCATATTTTTCTCTCTCATATGGCATTTTAATATTTCTATTCAACTGCTTGGATGTCTCATAATACATAATTACTGCTATAATTTTTAATAATGAATTAATTTATTTTATTATTCCTTAATGTTTAATGTTAAATGATTAGTCCATTTATTTGCATGCTGTCTTTTTAGTAACGAATGTATTTGTTGTTAAATTCACCTCTGATTATTTCTCTTCTTACTCTGTAATAACTGTTGAATGTGTCCTTATTTCAAAGTCAATGAAAAGACATTCACCATCAATGTCTTTACAATCATATCAAAAATTTAGTCTCAACATCTATCCTACTAGTAATATTTGAAAAATAGAATTTATTTTTTCAATGTATCCTGAGCCCCTATCCTCAAGGAGCCCACAGTCCAGTAGGGGAAACATAAGTGAACAATTAAACTAAACTGTTACAAAGAACTGAGCTATGATAAATACAAGCTGCTTCAGAGCATGTAGGATAGGATCCTAATAGGCAGTGGAAATGGGAGGATGGTAGACAGGGAAAGATGAGTCTTGACAGAAGAATAGAATTTATTCAGGACAAGAAGGGCATTTCAGAAATATGGCTTATAATAACTATGTATTGTGCCAGATGACTACTTGAAATATCAGGGGCATCACTTCATAATGCATACAATTGTCTAACCACTATGCTATACACCTGAAACTACAACAAAATAATATTGAATGTAAACTATTTGAAAAATTAAATTAAAAAAATAAATAAGATGGCACAGAAGCCAAAGGGAATATGGTAACATCAAAGAACATGTAATATTGTACACACATAGGCTCAGTGTGGAGTAAAAGGAAGAAGCTAATGAGGTAGTCTGAGGAGAGATCACAGAGGACTCTATTTGACATTTCAAAGAGTATGGACATTATCCATAAATTATAGACAATCTTTGAATGCTTTTAAATAGGAGAATGGCACAATGAAATTTGTGTTTTAGAAAAATTACTTAGGTTCTATGGGAAGGATGGATTTGAAGGGATTGGGACTGAAGCAGAAGAGTTGTTGGGAAACAACTCAATAATGTTAGGCACAAAATAACGAGAGTACATGTATGAAAGATATTTGGAAAGCTGAATGAAACTTGGTGGCCAAAGATGTAAAGGAGAAGGAAGAGTCAGATTTCTGGTTAAACTCTGTCCTCAACAAGCCCACAGTCTAAAGCATAAAGAGGAGTAAACTTTGGGGGAATAATGGGGATAGAGAGATATTGGAGAATAATGAGATCAATTTTGGATATGCTGAGTGAGTTTGAGGAGTCTATAAAGCAGCTAGGTGGGACTGGTGAATAGACAAATGAATATGTGGATGATGATCTCAGAAGAGAGGCAAGGATGAAAGATCTAGATGTGGAGCCCTAACTGGTTTGGCTCAGTGGATAGAGCGTTGGCCTGTGGACTGAAGGGTCCCAGGTTTGATTCCCGTCAAGGGCATGTACCTTGGTTGTGGACACATCCCCAGTAGGGGCTGTGCAGGAGGCAGCTGATCAATGTTTCTCTCTCATGGCAGCTGATTCTCTCTCATCAATGTTTCTGACTCTCTGTCCCTCTCCTTTCCTCTCTGTAAAAAATAAATAAAATATATATTTTAAAATATAAACACCTAGATGTGGAAATCATGAGATGCACAATGAAATTATGACAGCAAGTATGTTTACCTAGGAAAAGACTCCAGGATGAGGTGAGACATGGGCTGAGGACAGAACCATGTAGAACATAAACATTTAAAGAATTGCAGAGGAAGAAAAATGCTGGAAGGAAGAAAGAGGATCAGTCAGAGAGACAGGAAAAGCAGGACAGTGCGGTATCATGGAGCCAAGAGTATTCATTTTACATTGCTGTTGTGTCAAATTGCCACAAACTTAGTAGCTTAAAACAACACAAATGATCTATCTTATAGATCTGAATGTTAGCAATAAAATGTCAGTCACATTGGGCTATCAACAGGGCTGGTTCTTTCTGGAGGCTTTAGGGAATGATCCATTTGCTCTCCTTTGCCACCTTCTACAGACTGCCCCCATTGCTTGGCTCATGCCTTCTTCCTTCATTTTCAAAGCCATCTCCTTCACTGTCTCTGCTTCTATTTTCACATCACTGTCTCCTGACTCTCTCTTATAAAGACCATTGTGATTATATTGGGTCCACCTGAATAATACAGTATAATCTACCCATTGCAAGATCCTTATCTCACTCATATCTGCAAAATCTCTTTTTTTTCATATAAGATAACATCTTCATAAGTTCTGGGAGTTGGAACTTGGATATCATTGGCAGGCATTATTCTCCCTGTGGCACTAACAAAATGGGGAGTTTCAAGAAGGAGGATTTTCAGCAAAGTCAGACGCAGAAGAGACATCAAGAAAGATCAGGACCACAGTAGCCTTTGGATTTAACAATTTAAAAACAAATTGAGGTCTGAGCAAGAATAATATTAGTAAATTTATAGAACCAAAGCTAGAGTACAGTAGATTAAAAAGTGAAAATAATAACACCCAGAAATCTATGGCTGTTTTATACACCAATAATGAACTAAAAAAAGAACAATTTCATTTACCATTGCACCAAAAAAAATTAAGATACCTAAGAATAAACTCAACTAAGGAGGTAAAAGACCTGTACTTGGAAAACTATAGGACATTGAAAAAGGAGATAGAGGAAGACATAAACATATGGAAGAACATGCCATGTTCATGGATTGGTAGAATCAACATCATTAAAATGTCTATACTACCCAAAGCAATTTATATATTCAATTCAATCCCCATTAAAATACCAACATATTTCACAGACCTAGAAAAAATTCTCTCAAAAAACGACCCCAAATAGCTACAGCAATCCTGAGAAAGAAGAACAAATTTGGAGGGATCACAATACCAGATATCAAGCTACATTGCAAAGCTACATTCTCAAAACTGCCTGATACTGGCACAGAACAGACATATAGATCAATGGAACAGAACAGAGAGCCCAGAAATCAACACAAACCAGTATGCTCAATTAAATATTTGACAAAGGAGGCAAGAGCATACAATGGAGACAAGACAGTCTCTCCAGTAAATAGTATTGTGAAAATTGGACAGATACATGCAAAAAATGAAACTGGATCACCCACTTACACCATGGTAAAGGACTTAAATGTAAGATGGGAAACCATAAAAATTTTTGAAGAAGCCATAGGCAGCAAAATGCAGACATATGTTGTAGCAATATCTCTACTGATATAGCTCCTTGGACAATGGAAATTAGGGAGAAAATAAACAAATGGGACTATATTGAAATAAAAGCTTCTGCACAGCAAAAGAAACCATCAACAAAACAACAAGAAAGTCCACTGCGTGGGAGAACATAATTGCCAATGGTATTTCAGAAAAGGGTTTTATCTCCAAAATTTATAGGGAACTCATACAACGTAACAAAAGGAAGATAAACAATCCAATCAAAAAATGGGCAAAGGACCTAAATAGACACTTTTAGAAAGAGGACATACAGAAGGCCAAGAAACATATGAATACATATGGAGCTAATCATCTGAGAGATGCAAATCAAAACGATAATGAGATACCACCTCACGCCTGTCAGAATGGCTATCAACAACAAGTCAACAAACAACAAGTGCTGGGGAGGATGGAGAGAAAAAGGAACCCTCATGCACTGCTGGTGGAAATGCAGACTGGAGCAGCCACTGTGGAGAACAGTATGGAGTTTCCTCAAATTAAAAATGGAATTCCCATTTGACTCAGTAATCCCACTTCTAGGACTATATCCCAACAACCCAGAAACACCAATCAGAAAGGATATATGCATCCCTATGTTCATAGCAGCACGGATTACAATAGCTAAGATTTGGAAACAGCCTAAGTGCCCATCAGCAGATGAGTGGATTAGAAAACTGTGGTACATCTACACAATGGAATACTATGTTGCTATAAAAAAGAAAGAACTTTTACCATTTGCAGCAGGGGAGGAGGGGTTAGAGATCAACCAAAGGACTTGTATGCATGCATATTAGCATAACCAACGGACACAGACACTGGGGTGGTGGGGGCTTGCCCATGTGGCCACAAGATGGCAGCCCCCATGTGGTCACAAGATGGCTGCCACAAGATGGCTGGCAAAGGAGGGCAGTTGGGGGAACAGGCTAGCAGGGGAGGGCAGTTGGGGGTGACCAGGCCTGCAGGGGAGGGCAGTTGGGGGTAATCGGGTCAGCAGGGGAGGAGTTAGGGGGATGATCAGGCTGGCAGGCAGAAGCAGTTAGGGGCAACCAGGCAGGCAGGCAGGCGAGTGGTTGTGAGCCAGCAGTCTCAGATTGTAAGAGGGATGTCCGACTTCCAGTTTAGGCCCAATCCCTGGGCTCGGGCCTAAACTGGCAGTCGTACATCCCCTGAGGGGTCCCAGATTGGAGAGGGTGCAGGATGGGCTGAGGGACACCCCCCTCCAGTGCACAAATTTCATGCACCAGACCTCTAGTAAATAAATAAACGTGAAAATAATATATTGTGGATGTTGGTAGTCAAATTCCTCACTATTGAAGAGACTTAAACTATCTAAAATGGTAAGAGCAGAATAAATTCTATGGTATAGAATTGGAAATAGAGGATCAGTGTGAATTCATTTGTTATATATATATATATATATATATATATATATATATATATATAGTGTGAAATGAATTCACACTTGTACATATATATACAGATAGAGACAAATGCATAAGTAGATATAGATGTATGTGGGCATTCTTTTATGCATACATGTGTATAGGCACAGATATACATCTATTTCATAGCTTTGTCCACTGAGAATTTCTATAGGCAATGAGCACCATAAGGTCTTGGTTTCTATTATTGATAGGTACTTATTTATTGCCATTTTTATTCTTTATGCCTATGTTTCTCTCTCTGTTTCTTCTTATTATTATAGCAGTTCCTTTAACATTTCTTACAATGCTGGTTTGATGGTAATAAACTCCTTTAGCCTTTTTTTTTTTTTTTTTTTGGTTTGGGAAGCTTTTTATTTTACCATCTATTTTGAGTGATAGCCTTGCTGGATAATGTAGTTTTTGTTTCAGATCCTTGCTTTTTATTACCTCAAAAACTTCATGGATTCTTGTCTATAACTTCTGTTGAGAAATCAGCTGGTAGCCTTACGGGTGCTCCTTCATAGGTAACAAATTGCTTTTCTGTTGCTGCCTTTAAGATTTTCTCTTTGTCTTTAATTTTTTGCATTTTTATTATGTTGTATCTTGTTTGGGCCTATTTGGATTCTTCTTGCTTGGGAGTCTCTGTGCTTCCTGAACTTGAGTGATTTTTTTTTGGGGTGGGGGAGAATTCATGATGTTATTTCTTTTTTTTAGTTAAATCTTTATTGTTGAAAGCATTACATATGTCCCTCCTTTTCTCTCATTGGGTCCTTTTAGCCCACCACCATCCTCCCCACCACAGGCCTTCACCACCCTATTGTCTGTGTCAATGGGTCATGCATATATGTGTATAAGTTCTTTGGTTGATCTCTTCTCACCCACCCACCCACCCACCTTTGTCCTCCCTCTGAGATTCCACAGTTTGTTCCACGCTTCTATGTCTCTGGATCTGTTTTGTTCATCAGTTTGTTCTGTTCATTAGATTCCACATATGAGTGAGAGCATGTGGTGGTACTTGTCTTTCTCTGACTGGTTTATTTTGCCCTTCATGCTGTCTCAAAGGGCAAGAGATCCTTCTTTTTTACTGTTGTATAGTATTCTATGGTGTAAATGTAGCACAACTTTTTTATCCAGTCATCTACTGATGGGCAGTTAGATTGTTCCCAGATCTTAGCTATTGTAAATTGAGCTGCTATGAACATTCTTTCTGATTGGTGTTCAGGTCTCTTAGGATATATTCCTGGGAGTGGGATTACTGGGTCAAATGGCAGTTCCATATTTAATTTTTTGAGGAAATTCCATATTGTTTTCCATAATGGCTGCATCAGTCGACATTCCCACCAGCTGTGTACTAGGGTTCCCTTTTCTCCACATCCTTGCCAGAACTTATCTATTTTCAACTGTAGTCTAGATTGTGAAATGACCTAATTTCTCCACTTGCATTCTTGCCCCCTATAATTCATTCTCCCACAGCAGCAAAAATGATCCTTTTAAAATGTAATATTATGTCACTATTCTACTTAAAACCATTCAGTATATCTAGAAAAAATATAAATTCTTTCCCAACCAGCCAGAGCGTATATAATCTAGTATATCTATTTCTCTGGCCTCATCTCCTTTGTTTTAGTCCCCATTCCAGGTCTTCTTTAGGTGCTTGAAACACACTAATCTCTCTTGAACCAGGGTCTTTATAGTTGCTCTTTCCTCTGTTTAGTACATGCTCACCACCATACCTTTATATCATTTAAGTATGAACTCAAATGTCAAGTCCTAAGAGATGCCTTCCCTGCGCAGTCCACCTAAAGTATATTTCCTATGTTATTCTCCTGCTCAGCTTCTTGTTTTTTTCCTTCATAGAACTTACTATAATTTATAATTATTCTATTTATTTTCTCTTCTATCTGTCTCTTCTTTGGGCAGTGTTCAGTGGATATGAATTATCTTTGTTCCACATGGTGTCAGATGGGGCAACTTGACTGACTCTGAAGGATCCAAGATGGCCTCACTCACATTACTGGGTCTTTGATGCTAGCTATCAATTGGGACACCGTAATTCTTCTCTTTGTGGCCTTTTTATCCATCAGGAAAGCTTGAACTTCTCTATATAGCAGCTGTGTTCCAAGAGGGCAAAAACAAAAGCTGAAGACCTCTGAAGTCTTTGAAATGATCACTCCTGTCCAGCTTTACTGGTCAAAGCAAGTCACAGGTCTAGCCCAGTTTTCAGGAGGGCAAAAACCCCACCTGTTGATAGGAAGAGTAGCAGTCACATTACTAAAGGGGTATAGTAAATGAGAGGAATTGTTATAGTCATGCAATCTATCACCTCAAATCATCAAATGGCTCACTCCTTATCCTCTTAAAGATTGTTGCTCATGTCACCTTCTCAGTTAGGTCTTTCATGACCACCCTATATTAAATTATAATTCTACCTGCACATTTCTTATCTCTTTTATTGTTTTATTTTAACACTATGACAATTATCACCATCCAAAATATATATTTTACTTATTCATTGTCTGCCTTTGCTTTCTAGAATACAAAGTCCCAAGAAGGCAGGGATTTTTATCCATTTTGTTCAATGCTATTTTCCCAGAACTTATGAAGTGGCTGGTACATAGTAGGCACTAAATAATTATTTGTTTAATGAATATGAGTTCAAAAATAGTGAAACAAAAAACCCCATAGTGAAACCTCCTTTTTCAAAATATTTATATATCTACTATGAGAATAAAAAGGATTTCTAACTCACTAGTTTTCTCTCCTTTGCATTTCCCTGATTTATTGGTAAGCGTTGAATAAGTTGTCATCTGCAGTTCCTATCTTCCAAACAACAAATATACTTGAATAATAAAGCAATGAGCTAACTCATTAAGGGAGTTTTGGGGGAATCCTATAAGATAAGATGCAAAATTCTATGATATGAGATGCAAAGCCATGTTCTGATCATTATTGTGTATCTTCTGCCAAATTAACACCCACTGGAGATAGCTCAACACAGATAGCTTGAAATTCCACTGGATTTTTTGAATCTGGAAAATTGGTGAAAATGAAAATTTCATTGTCCAGATGCATAAAAGAAATCTAAGATCATCAAGAGGACAGAGAAACTTTTTAGAGAGGAGGTGAACTAAAGGTATCATTATGTATGCATTCCAGTTATTCTTGGATTGAGATCAGAAACTGAGCAAGTTCCCTAACCTTACCCAGATAAAGAGACAGTTCCTCTAGGGTAGAATACAGCAAATAATTCAAATATTTGAATAAGTGCAATGAAAGTAGTTAAAATTGGGATATTTAAAACCAAGTAAATCCAAAATTACTTTAGATTGGATTGTGTACTCAAGACAATGATGTTTGAGTTGAATTGTGAAGAAAAAAGAATTAGCTATGTAACTATCTTGGCAAGTAACTCTTCAGGTTAGCCAATTATGACACTTAGATCAAATTCTGTCCACAACCTGTGTTTGTGAATAAAGTTTTATTATTTATGCACTGTCTGGGGTTGTTTTTGCACAGAACTAAGAAGCTGAGATGGAAACCATATGTCCCACAAAGCCTAAAATATTTACTATTGGCTAGTTACAGAAAAAGGTTGCCCACACCTGCTCTAAGTAAATGCAAAAGCTTTATGCAAGGATGAACTTGGAGAATTCACAAAACAGAAAGAAGTACTGAAATGGGTAAGAGAAAGTGTGGTATGAATGTTGCCTCAGATCAACATTAAGCCCACTGGTCTGCAGAATCCACCTTCTTTCCTCTTTTGAAGGCTATTTATCTCAAGCCTTTGAGGATCTGATACTGGTACTTTTCCCATGTACGATTTCCCAGGATCAGTGACAGTGGCTTCATTGATCTTTTTTGCAGGTTCTCAGTGGCCTAGGGAATAAGTGATTCAAGCCAGAAGATTTGAACTAATTTAGAGCGGCACTATTAATCCATCACAGGCCAGTACCCACTTAACAGGTTGATATTAATAGAAGGGCACTATCTTCAATCAATGTTTTATTTTATTTTTAAAAATATTTTTTTTATTTCATTGAGGAAGGGAGAGGAAGAGAGAGATAGAAACATCAATGATGAGAGAGAATCATTGATCAGCTGCCTCCTGAACACGTCACACTGGGGACCAAGCCAGAAACCCAGGCAGGTACCCTGACCTCGAATCAAACTGTGACCTCGGTCAATGCTCAACCACTGAGCCCCATCCTGCCCAGGCTCAATGTCTTATTTTAAACTTGAATCCCACTTGACATCACTTAACTGATATCTTTGTGTAGAAATTACCATGGATCTTATGTTAAATCTGATTAATATCATCATATAGATACCTATAGCATACATATTCATATATACCTATGACAGTGTTTTCAAAACTATATTTTGAGAGACACTTGTATCCTGTTAGATATTAATAAGTGAGTAGAACATGAAAGTCCCATGGTCAAATATATTTGGGGAATGCTCAACACAGTTAAAATTGATTTTATTTCTGTCAAGACTTCTTAAAACCTTAATATACTAATGTGTGCTGTAAGTCTCTGAGAGGGAGATTCAGTGTGCAGCATTTCCTAAACTTACTTGGTCAATTATATTTTTCTCAGAATCCCAGTAAATATCTTGAGGGACACTAGTATTTCTTGAGTTAACTTGGGAATTTCTGGCATATAGGCAGTTGAATCCCTGAGTAATGTGTCTGGCCTCCCAACATGAATCTGCTATGAGTACACTAGTTCTGCCAAGAGGTCCTCTTGGGTGAGCTGGGTGAGCTGGTTAGGAAGGCATGGCCAACAGGTAGGTTAGGCTTGGATCTGAAGACTAATTAAAACTCTAGGCCCTGGCCAGTTTGTCTCGGTGGATAGAGTGTCGGCCTGCGGACTGAAGAGTCCTGGGTTCGATTCCAGTCAAGGGCATGTACTTTGGTTGCGGGTACATCCCCAGTGGGGGGTGTGCAGGAGGCAGCTGGTCAATGTTTCTCTCTCATCGATGTTTCTAACTCTCTATCTCTCTCCCTCCCTCTCTGTAAAAAAAAAAAATCAATAAAATATTAAAAAAAACTCTAGGAAAATATTTACCAATGTAATATAGATATCAAACATATGTGTTATATGTTTATAACAAACATGTATGTAACAAACAGAGCAATTCAGATAAATTATCTCTCTCTATGTAAAAGCCTAAGCAACCAAACGACCGGTCACTATGATGTGCACTGACCACCAGGAGGCAGATGCTCAATGCAGGAGCTGGCCCCTGGTATTCAGTGTGCTTCCATAGCCAACCTCTTGCAGCTGGCCAACCTCTCGCAGTCCTCCACCCCCCTCACAACAACTGGCCAGCCCTGATTGTCCCCCACCGTTCGGGACTGGGCAAGATGGCCCCAATCAGCCTGATTGCTAGACAGGTTGAGGGACCCCACCTGTGCATGAATTTGAGCACTGGGCCCCTAGTAAAATAAATAAAAGCAATACCAAAATATAGATAAAAGGTGAATAATAAGTACTAGTACCTGGAGCATACTATTTCTCCATAGTGGAAGCATATTTATTTTGAACCGATGTCTCTTAAGCAGCCCACATGGCCTGTTCAGAACAATATCCCATTGATGAGCCCATGCCAAAAGTACTTCTCATCATCCTATTAAGAACCCCCTGGTTAAAAAAGCCTTCAGGTCAACCTCTGCATTTCAGACAACTAGCTGCTTCTTTTAAGATCCTATGAAGGATCCCTTCTTCAGATTGAACAATTCTCTTGTGCAATAAAATCTCCCTTCTGTGATTCCCCCCCCCCCCCCTCTAAAACAGACTGGGCTCTGTGCTTTTCTCTGTAGAAAGTATCTGGAGCCGTTCCCCTTCTCCCTCCCCTTTTCTTAGTTGGAAAAAAAAAAAGAGGCCATGAACTGTCCCTTTCATACCCTAGGACTGTGGTGTAGAGAGGCTGCCTCTGGTTAATTCAATTAAATACCTCAAGCTGAAGCTGTCAAACATGTTTTTTTCATGGGTCTGTTTTATTTTGTTAGTAGGATCAACACATGTTATATACAAAGGTAACCATTAAATAATTATAAACAAATAATTTAATCATAGACTCCCAGCCCATTTTGCATCTCCTGCCAGCTACAAAACATTTACTTTCATACATTTAAACTGATAATTGGCATAGAACCACTGAAAGTGGGTATATGTTCAAAGCAGTTGTTTATGTGATATGATTACCAAAATCTCCCAACCGCCCCATCTCCACCCACACACACTATTAGCCATTCCTGTCCGTTAATACATTGCAGGCCTTTGTAGAATTAAAATATTATCTACTAATAGAGAGACAAATGAAGACATTAACATTAAGCTCAAATTAGCTAATTCTTAATCAGTAAGGTTCCTTGTGAAAGGGACCCCGAAATGGTTAAATTTTAAGGAAAGGAAAGGTCTAGAATAGCGGCTGCTGCCTCGGGAGAGAAGTTGGAGATCAGCACTCCATGGAGTGCTCTAGTAAGCCAGGGACTTATTTAAAAGCACTGGCACTTCAGGTGGAGGGGACAGTGCTAAAAAAAGGTGAAGGACACAGATAGTTTTTATTTTTTTATTTTTATTTTTTTAATACTATGCATTTATTTTATTTCTTTTTTTTCTTTTTTTGTTTTATTGCTTAAAGTATTACAAAGAGTGTTAAATAAGTCTCCATTTTTCCCCTTGACCTTCCTCCCTCCTCCCCTACCTCCTAGTGTCTTGTGTCCATTGATTATGCTTATATGCATGCATACAAGTCCTTCAGTTGATCTCTTAACTCCCCCCCAACCCTCCTGAGCTTTCCAGCTGTAGTTTGACAGTCAGTTCAATGCTGTTCTGCCTCTGTATCTGTTTATGTTCATCAATTTATAATGGTCTTTATTATCCATAAGTAAGTGAGATCATGTGGTATTTTTCTTTCATTGACTGGCTTATTTCACTTAGCATAATGCTCTACAGCTCCATCCATGCTGCTGCAAATGGTAAGAATTCCTTTTTTTACAGCAGCATAGTATTCCATTGTGTAGATGTACCACCGTTTTCTAATCCATTCATCTGCTGATGGGCACTTAGGCTGTTTCCAAATCTTAGCTATGGTAAATTGTGCTGCTATGAACATAGGGGTGCATATATCCTTTCTGATTGGTGTTTCTGGTTTCTTGGGATATATTCCCAGGAGTGGGATCGCAGGGTCAAATGGGAGTTCCATTTTTAATTTTTTGAGGAAACTCCATACTGTCCTCCATTGTGGCTGCACCAGTTTGCATTCCCACCAGCAGTGCAGGAGACTTCCTTTTTCTCCACATCCTCTCCAGCACTTGTCGTTTGTTGATTTGTTGATGATAGCCATTCTGACAGGTGTGAGATGATACCTCATTGTTGTTTTGATTTCCATCTCTTGATGAGTAGTCACTTTGAGCATGTTTTCATATGTCTCTTGGCTTTCTGAATATCCTCTTTTGAAAAGCGTTTATTTAGGTCCTTTGCCCATTTTTTGATTGGATTGTTTATCTTCCTTTTGTTAAGTTGTATGAGTTCCCTATAAATGTTGGAAATTAAACCTTTATTGGTGATAACATTGGCAAATATGTACTCCCATGAAGTGGGTTTTCTTGATGTTTTGTTGATGGTTTCTTTTACTGTGAAGAAGCTTTTTATTTTGATGTAGTCCCATTTGTTTATCTTCTCTTTAGTTTCCAATGCCCTAGGAGCTGTATCGGTGGAAAAATTGCTTCGGCATATGTCTGAGATTTTGTTGCCTTTAAATTCCTCTAGTATTTTTATGGTTTCCCATCTTACATTTAAGTCCTTTATCCATTTTGAGTTTATTTTTGTGTATGGTGTAATTTTATGGTCTAGTTTCATTTTTTTGCATATATCTGTCCAATTTTCCCAACACCATTTATTGAAGAGACTGTCTTCACTCCATTGTATATTCTTGCCTCCTTTGTCAAATATTAATTGAGCATATTGGTTTGGGTCGATTTCTGGGTTCTCTATTCTATTCCATTGATCTATATGTCTGTTTTTGTGCCAGTACCAGGCAGTTTTGAGCACTGTGGCTTTGTAATATAGCTTGATATCTGGTATGGAGATTCCACCTACTTTGTTCTTTCTCAGGACGCTGCTGCTATTCAGGGTCTTTTTTTATTCCAAATGAATTTTTGGAGAGTTCATTCTAGGTCTGTGAAATATGCCATTGGTATTTTAATGGGAAGTGCATTGAATTTAAAGATTGTTTTGGATAGTATGGACATTTTAATGATGTTGATTCTACCAATCCATGAACATGGTATGTTCTTCCATCTGTTTATGTCTTCCTCTATCTCTTTTTTCAACATTCTGTAGTTTTCTGAGTAGAGGTCTTTTACCTTTTTAGTTAAGTTTATTCCTAAATATCTTAATTTTTGTGGTGTGATGGTAAATGGGATTGCTTCTTTAGTCTCTCTTTCTATAAGTTCACTATTGGTGTATAGAAATTCCATAGATTTCTTAGCATTAATTTTGTATCCTGCTACATTGCTGAATTTATTTATTAAGACTAATAGTTTTTTAATGGAGTCGTTAGGGTTTTTTATGTACAATATCATGTCATCTGCAAATAAGGACAGTTTTACTTCTTCTTTTCCAATTTGGATGCCTTTTATTTCTTCTTCTTGTCTAATTATGATGGCTAATACTTCCAGTCCTATGTCGAACAGGAGTGGTGAGAGTGGGCATCTGTCCCGACCTGCGGCACATGCAACTTGGGGACTTCCGCAACGGTTCCTGCAAGGGAATGAAAGGATAGGAGACGCGAAGAAATGGAGGCAAGACAAAGTTCTGATCAAGCCTCAAAATTTTATTTGTTCAGCAGGTCAATATATACTTTAGGAGATGGGGGCGGGTAAGGGGGTTCATGGGAATTAGCCTATCTGTAGACTCTGGAATGGCAGTCGTTACTTCAGGGCAGAAGATATCTTATTGGGTTATAGCAGGCTCTGGAAGGGCAGTCGTTACTTCAGGGCAAAAGATGTCTATCTCTGGCTGTAGGTCACAGGTCTGGTAACTAGAAGGTTTTACTAAAACTTTTTAAGTTAGCTTTGTATAAATCAATCTCTTTTATGGTTCCCAACATCTCCTCCCTTCCTTTTTATTAAGGGTGGGCTTTAACCGACT
>PVJC01029576.1:0-21918 GCA_004026665.1 Murina feae
GCCTAAATGAAGTGGCTTGGGCTCTGGGCTAAATGAGACCAACTATTTCCCTCGCCTGAGTCTAAATCTTGGTATGAGTATACTCAGGTGTGGTGTGGTGTGGGGTGGAAGAGGCAGGAGGCAAGTGGGGAAGACAGGCCACAGAGGGATTTCCTGAATTCAGATTTCAAATTCTGCTCATAGAATAGATGAGAAATGAGAGAACAGAGCACAGGATTTTGCTTTTAAAACATTGTAACCCTGCCCACTGGAAAATGTGGCTTTGTGAATGTATTTGATTTTTACTAATAAAATAAGCAATTCATCCCTTGTGTGTGTGGGGAATGTAGCAAGAAAAATGAAGGTTCAGGCTGGGCCTGCCATTGACAAAATTAGAGTTGAGTGTCTGGAATAAAAAGCAACAACAACTTAGTGCAACTGCTTATGATGCAGGCACTGAATTAAATGGTTTATAAGGATTATCTCATTCAATCCATAGAGAGGTGCTAGTATTGTCCCCATTTTACAGATATTGAAATGGAGGCTCAAGTGATCTAGTAAGTACATAATATATCCACCCATCTAGTTCTGAGATGACAGTCCCGGGTCTCATGCCAAAGTCCTTGATGCCAAGCATCCAGTGAGATGTAGCATTTTAAATGTCATTGATTAGACATTTCAGAGACTGTGTTACCCGCTGCACTTCCACACTGCATTGTGTACTTGGTTTCTGTGTGACTTTCAAGCCCTCTTGCATATCACCTGTACATCTTTTCACAAATGTATCGTAGAGAGATCATGATCACCATTTAAAGATGAGACAAATGGGGCCCCAACTACTTAAGCAGCTTCATCTAGGTCATGCAGTTAATCAGTGACAGACCCAGGGGCAGGACCTCTGCTTCCTCATGCTCAGGGTTTCCAGTGGGGGCACTGGCACAGGAAATCAGGCCCACACTCCTGCAGCACCTGCAATTATTTCTATGTTACAGCAGCCACCGCACTCACAGAAGAGACAATCTCCACATCTTGGTAAAGTGTCAGAATTTAAGAAATTTTCATCTGAGCCATTCCTCTCCCCAGTTTCTGACATTTCTCGATTCTGGTCCTTTTGATAGCAGCCTAGGCCACACACACAGCCTTTGGTTGACATGTGGACAGACTGAGCCGAAAGGTGTTCCCTCTGCCTGGCTAAACGCTGCTCATCCTTCAGTCCCTCCTGAAATGTCACCTCTTCAGGGAAGGCTTCCTTGGGCCTGGATATTTGTCACATGCAGATGAGTTACCATATCCTCTGCGTGACCGTGGCCCTTTGTACACAGGCTACCAATGCAGATGGTGCCTCCTGACCCCCCCCCCCCGACCACTGAGAGCCCCTTGAGGGCACCCAGGACCCATGGTGGCGCATACACACTCAGTCCTGAATTGCTATTTGCTAAATAGGAATAAATGGAGCACCTGGCCCCTGAAGCACTCTTGCTACATTCTAAGACACAAAATACAAAAACCGGCCTGCATTCTCTTGGTTTCCACTCCTGCTTCCTTACTGTATGTGTTCTAAATACAAATAAAAAATTGACCAAACTGGATGAAAAAAAATCTCTTGCTGGGTAAGGTTTCTAGATTCATTAAACTGAGTGCGGGAAGAAACAAAGCTAATCCACTTCCGAAGCTCAGCTCTCCTGTAAGCTCATCTCTTCCATGAGTCTGATTAATGGGTCACCTTTGGGCCACAAGCACAGTGGCTACATTAAAAGAAAATGCTCTAACAGGACTGTGAGTTTGTTAACGAGGCTGCTGGTGTTTGCGAGAGGATTCCCTCACGGTCTAAACATGTCTAGGCTGGATGACACATGGGGTTAGGTTGAGAAAAGTCGAAGGGCCCTAGAATTCAATTGCACAAAAATGACAATAACTGCCCCCCAAAAGGACATCAATTTCTCAAACGCGTGAATCTGAGACAAAAGGGATAGAGCTAGTGCTTGAGAAATAAGCTTTTCTGTTGCTTCCCAGAAAAAACAATTATCCTCCCTGATCTTGCATTCTTTGCCTGACATCCTGCATCTATCGTAGATACTTGCCAAAAGGAAGTGCGGTTGAGTACCCATCAGTTAACGTAGTAACTAACACTATCTGGCATTTCCTATTCTGAGGGGTTTCATAGAATGGAACTACTTCAGAGTTGGAAGAACTTTGGGGATACGTAGTCCACAATGTTCCAAAATGTATATGTTCCAGTCTGTTAATATGTGGAAAGCAATTTATAAAGAGTCTAGGCTCAAAAGAATTTTAAGGTGATGAGAGCAATTTTAAGGACATGGAGGTGGCCTCTCTAACATCTGTTTCACCTTCTCAGACACTATCTCATCCCCGCCGCCCCCTCATTTTGGTTTTCCATCTTCTCTGGGTAGCTCAGATGCTTTTAGGGAAGCAGATTGCATGTTGGACTCTGTGGCTCAGATATAACCTAATTAGCATAATCCCACCTGTTCACAGGGGTCGGTTCAGGGATGGGCATATGACCCACTGTGGTCACTGACGCACGTGAAGAGGGACTCAATCTTCCAAAAATGTCTTCAGAGTACCCTTCTTTCACCCTTTGTGAATTATCCTATGTCGATGTGAAGGCTGGAGCTGCTGCAGCCATCTTATTGCCATGAGGGAAGTTGGCCTAAGAATAAAGATGATACAGAGGGACTCAATGAAAAGGACAGGTAAGCACAGGATCTAGAATGCAGATTGAACTGTGCTTGATCACCTGCCCACCTCAAAATGTTTGTAGTGACTTAAACCAACAAGTCTCTGTGTCATTTAAACTTGTTTGAGCTGAGCGTTCTGCTTGCAGCAGAAAACATTTCAACTGACACAACTGAGTCAAACAAAGTTGGTTAGGTTACTTAAGGAGGGTCCAGCAGAAACTTTATTTACACTAAGAAAAGAGAAATATGCAAATTGACCATACTGCTGCAACACCCACCAGCCAATCAGGAGTGAGTATGCAAATTAACCTGACAAAGATGGTTACCCTGCCCCCCAGGCACTCTGGGCCTCTGGGCAGGATGCATGCAGGCATGGAGCGGCAGGGTGGGATGCCTGCTACGAGGGGGAGGTCAGGGGACGGAGGGAGCTATAGGAGCAGCACTCCAGCTGGAGCGAAGACTGAAGGCTCCAGCTGCAGTGAAGGCCTGGGTCCTGGGTGCCAGAAGAAAACTAGTGCCAGCAGCCAGGGGAGGGAAGGCCTATTGTACACATTTTCATGCAATGGGCCTCTAGTTATGTTAATAAACAATGTTGTACCATTTCTCAAATTTATTTGGCTGTGCATTCTATTCTTTCACAGTGCATCTCACAGCACAAGACATAGTGTGAGTCCTAAATTTTACAAAAGTATGAACCAAGACCCAGAGATTTCAATGACTTTTCTAGAGGAGAACCAAGATGGCGGCATGAGGTATATACCTAAATGCACAGCCTCCACATCTACATTATAGAAATACAACTATACAGATAAATGGCCATCCTCCAGAACCAAGGGAGGGGAAGCTTTACAACTAGAAGGCAAGAAAAGGAGTGCTTTGAGACTGAATAGAAGCTCCCGGTGCCCAAACTGAAAGGTACGGACGTGCGAAATGGAGGCGGCGGCACGGCGGGTGCGGGTGAAAGGGAGCAGCAGCAGTGCTCGGGTCTGCGGCTTGGAAGGAGATTATAAACTCCCGGGTCGCACTGAATGTGACACGGGCTGTCTGGCAACAAGGCGGCGGAAGACCAGTGTTGTTCTAGCAGTGCTATTTGCAGCGATCACTGACGTGGAGATTCGGGGGCTGAGAATTGTGTACAGACCCCAGGGCTTGGAGACGCCAAACCCAGTAGAAACTGGGGCATCAGCAGAGGGGAAGCCATTGTGAGTCGCTCCACCCCTGGTGATTCTGAGACCCTGCCCCACCCCACCTACAACCTCACCCAAGCTGTGCGCCTGCCTGCCTGCAGCATAACCTAAGGGTCTCCAGCTGGGACAGAACTCCAATAGATCCAAACTCCAAACAACGAGGAGAAAGGCCTGAAGGTCATTTCCCCCCAGTGATACCTCCCAGTGATAACTACAACAAGACTGTGCACCCAGCCTTCAAAGTCGTACAACAAGAGTGTCCACCCCAGGTGATTGGGGAGGCTGAATCATGGGGCCCTAAATAGGACACCTACCACAGAAAGCCAAAATGCGGAGACTAAGAAACAGATCACAAAAGACAGAAATGGAGGAATGCAAACGACTGGATATAGAGTTCAAAACCACGGTTATTAGTTTTTCAAGAATTTTCTAGAGACTGCTGATAAATTTAGTGAGACCCTCGAGCATATGAAAATAAACCAGCTAGAAATTAAGCATACACTGACAGAAATAAAGAATAATATACAGAGATCCAACAGCAGACGAGAGGATGGCAAGAATCAAGTCAAAGATATGAAATATGAAGAAGCAAAACCCACCCAGCCAAAAAAGCCAAAAGGAAAAAAAATAAAAAAATATGAAGATAGTGTAAGGAGTCTCTGGGACAAGTGTACCAACATCAGAATTATAGGGGTGCCAGAAGAAGAGAAAGAACAAGATATTGAAAACCTATTTGAAGAAATAATAACAGAAAACTTCCCCCACCTGGTGAAAGAAATAGACTTCCAAGTCCAGGAAGTGCAGAGAATTCCAAACAAAAGGAACCTAAGAAGTACCACACCAAGACACATCATTATTAAAATGCCAAGAGCAAAAGACAAGGAGAGAATCTTAAAAGCTGCAAGAGAAAAGCAGTTAGTTACCTACAAGGGGGCACCCATATGACTGTCAGCTGATTTCTCAACAGAAACTTTGCAGGCCAGAAGGGAGTGGCAAGAAATATTCAAAGTGATGAACAGCAAGAACCTACAACCAAAATTACTTTACCCAGCAAGGCTATCATTCAGAATTGAAGGTCAGATAAAGTCCTTCACAGACAAAAAAAAGCTAAAGGAGTTCAGCACCACCCAACCAGTATTATATGAAATGCTGAAAGGTATCCTTTGAGAAGAGGATGAAGAAAAAGTAAAGATAAAAACTATGAACAACAAATACCTATCTATCAACAAGTGAACCTAAAAATCAAGTGAATAAAAAATCTCATGAACAGAATAAACTGGTAAATAGAATAGAATTAGAGGCATAGAAAGGGAGTGGACTGACAATTTTCGGGGGTAAAGGGTGTTGGGGATGCGGGAAGAGAGTGGACAATGATCATATACCTATGGATAAGGACAGTGGGGGGGTGGGGACAGAGGGTGGGGTGGGAAATAGAAGGAGGGGAGCTATGGGGGAAAAAACAGGAACAACTGTAATAATCTGAACAATAAAGATAAATTTAAAAAAACATAAATGACTTTTCTAAGTTATTACCACTGACTCTTCAGCAACTCAAGTTTGAACTGTGTGGGTAATTTCTACATGGATTTCTGTGCAGTTCAAAATGACACTGTTGAAGAGTTGACTGTATTGGTAGGTAGTCACAGATCTGGGCCTCGTATAGGCTTCCTGGCTTCTAGGCCTGCATCCTCCCTTGAGGATCACACCTGTTCTCTACCCAAAGAGGTTAAGAGGTTCCCTCATTGAAGATAAATTTCATAAGAAGAAACTAATTATTCTTTTGTAGAGACTTCAGATTCCTAGGATATTATAATGCAAAAGTTGCAAGTTAAGGGGCTCATAGGCAACATAAAAACTTTATGTCAAATAAAATAGGGCTGAAGTATTTGAAAAAAATCAACCAGTTACAATGTAAAAATCAGGTTATTTCAAATAAAACATTAATTCTAGCTTCCCTAATAAAACTCAGGCAATCCAGCAACACCGGGCCTATACAGGGTGGGGCAAAAGTAGGCGTATAGTTGTCCATATGGAAAATAACACAATAATTAAGAAATAATAATATAAGAATAAATTCTGTGTTCTGAATGCTCACAACTGTAAACCTACTTTTGCTCTACCCTGTATTTCCACATAGTAACCAGCTAGAGCCAAGTGGCCATCTTTGCCTCCTGAGATGAGTGCGTGGGCACCCTCTGTTTGCCACAGTCCCTGCCACTCTCAATTGTACCCTAATGCGAATGCTGTCAGTGGTCATTTATAACGACACAAAAAAAATTGCTTTCCTCTTTGTACCCAGTCTTTTTCATTCAATTGCCTTCCTGGCCCGGTAGTCAATTATTTTGCTATCCTGGAAAAAATAATAAATATTAAAAAATATTTCCAAGGTTCAGTAAGTTTAACAACTATGTTACAAAGTTGAGATACACAATAGCTCTCTTTTCTTCCCTTACTGACCCAGACCATGTCCTTTTCCGAACAACTGGGTGAGTCAATGATGAATAAGTTTCTTTACTGTGCATCTTTTCTTACTCCTTCATGGGCTAGAGGGTTAAGAGGGCCAGCATATGTTATTTTTGGGAGGGGGGCATGGATATCTTTTTTCAGAGTCTATGTCTTTGTCCCTTTTATCATCTAAATCCACCTTGGGAAATGCTGTCACAATAACCCCCTATGTCCCTCCCTGTCAGTGAGCCTGTGGACTAATGCCTCTTTTTGCTGGAATTATTCTCTGCTGTTCTCTGGAAGTTGTTTTGAGAACAGAACTATCGCAGACTGGTCTCCATCAGGCCAGCACCCAGCATAGGCCAGTCTGTGGTCTGATCAACACTGATGTTATCCCAAAGAACAGCCGCATTATTCTGGGATGCTTAAGACAGAAGATTTCTGGCAGAGCAGGGAGAACAGGGCCAGCCTAATTGAGGTCCACAGGCATCCCTCTCCAAGAAGCCAGCTTCCTGACTCCTCATCTTCTCTGAAAACAACAACAAAGGGGAAAGATAGAAAACAAAGTGATGGGGTAGATTGGTGACAGGTGAAACCTGTGCTTTCTTCAAAGCCAGTCTCTTCACAGAAAGGCATCAGACCCCGATGGTCATCTTTCCTTCTCTTTACAATTCCTACTTAAAGGTGAGGAATGACTAAATCTGAACTCTAGGTTGTGCCAACAATATTCAAGACAATTGGGTGTAGCTGAGAAAACAACAAATCCAAACCAAAAGGCTTCAGATTAATTTTTTTAGACGTAGGTGTAGCTGGAAGTTCACCTAAAGCTGAGGGAGAAAGTGTAGCTTTTCTTGTGGGTGTCCTGGGGATGAATGAGTCACCTATGTTACATGTTTCCTTAGAAGTCTCCCTGGCGACAACTTTCCAAGTGAAGCTGGGCTCAGAGGCCCTCTCATCAGCAGCTCCAAGTCGAGGAAGAAGACCCCTCCTCAGCAGGTAGCAGACCTTACACTTAAGGCTGCGGCGCACACCTTGCAGCAAGAATGGTCAGAGTGAGTGTGGAACTTCTACTGAATTAAGGTTGATAAAGCCAGAGCGAAAACGTCAGACACATAGTGCTCCTTGAACGAGACATGCTCCTAATTTGCCAACAAGTCAAGCCCTCACCTGCCGGTGAGTCAATCAGCTAAGGCGTCTACCTGCTGGCCTAGCCCGCACTGGGTCTGACAGTCTCTGCAAGCCCAGGCTCGGCCGCCTCGCTTCTTCCAGGCTACATGACAAAGTTGAGACACACAATAACTCTACTTCTTCCCCTTACTGACCAAGACCGTGTCCTTTTCCGAACAACCGAGGTTGGTCAATCGCTCGATAGAACCTCTATAAAACAATGACATGCATAAGATAACAATGTGGCAAGACAGGTGGTGTGCAGTTGTTGCTTTTGGTTGGGACAACATCAGAGAGAAAGCTTAAGGACCAGCTTAACGATGGAGCTAATATGAGTATTACATTCTAAAAATAAAGCAGTCACAGCTCACCTATTGAGCATTTATTATATGTCGGGCACAGCGCTAAGAACTTTCTCAGGATTATCTTGTGTAATTATGGGGACCACCCCGGGAGCGTTCTGATTTTATGAATGCAGAAATGAGGCTCAGAGAGATTAGGTCAGGTGCCTAAGGTCACATAGTTCCCTTGTGGTAGAGACAGTGTTCAACCCAGGCAGTGTGTCTGCGATCTGCTTCTCCTCGCACAACCCTCTACTGCTCCCCAAACAGCCATGCCTCCTGCCCTGGGAGGCTCTGAACGCCAGCGTGCTCATGGCCACATAGGACTAAGAATACACGAGAGTTGATGCAAAATTCTTAGATACGGAACACATTTGATACAGAAAGGAAAATGTCACATAATAAAGGCCAGATTTTAATAAACAACTGAACAATTGAGTCAAGCCTCTATTTTAATTTTTGTTTCCTGTGTTTTTTTTGTTTTTTTTTTGGTTTTAGACCACAATCTTCATTGTGAAGAACCGAACAGCTTCACTGAGATAAAATAATGTCATCTCCCTACTCCATCCCTTCTCTAAACAGTAGCCCATAGGGGCAGCAGCCACAGACAGAACGGAGCTGGGCCCACGAGACTTCCCTGAAGGATTTTTGCTTTACCTGCTGTAGATGAGGCATTCTCGGTGGTTGATTACTTTGTCGGATTTGTACCTCTGGAAGTCTTCCCAAGCGTCCTTGATGGCAGTGACCCCCAGGATGATACAGATGGGTATCAGGTTCACCTCAGGCTGGAAAGCATTGACCACGGGGACAAAATTCAGAACAGCAATGCCCACGAAATAGATATTGGCAAACCGGTGCAGCTGCTCAAAGACGTTCTTGGGTACGAAGGACAGCACAGTGTACTTGCTGGTCTTAATTTGATTCCCACAGTAATGTCTGTTGGGGTTCTCTTTGTTGGAACATCCTTCGGAGGGCAGGTTGGAGACAACCACTCGTTTCTTGTCTTCTTTCCTTTTCCGCCTTCCCTTCCCTTCCTTTCTCATCTCTGCTCAATCCCGTCTCTGATTCTCATAAGATGGCATGTGAGTTCCACAGGAAGGAGGTTTTCCCCTGGTCAGTTTCATTGCTCAGCCACCAGCCAGTCCCGTCCCTGACATCTTTTGCCTCCCTTCTCTGCTGAAAATTTCTCGCTTCTTTTACAAGGCATATTCAAAATAAAAAGCTGGTCCACAAACACCCAGGGAGAAATCTGACAAGGAAAGAGCTTGCAAAGAGCAGGTGTCCACCTGCCAGGCCACTTCCTCCTACTTGTTGAGACTCCACCTGTTGGAATGTAGACGTCACCCACGGGTATCTTTCATTTCCAGTCAGGACAGCCAAGAACAGGTGTGCCACCTCTGGGTCCTAAAACCTATCTGGTTACGTTCTAAAGGCAAGGATTTTTAACCAAGAAGCTCAAATGCTTGAAAAGTGGTATTCATCTTCTTGTTTGGGAGATATTGCCTGTCACTCTCTAAGGTCTGCTCCTCAATTTGGTCTCCTGAGATGATCCAGTCAATACCAGAGTTTGATTTTTGAGCTCTTAGCCCTATTCCTAATAATTTAACATCGCTATGTTTAAGTACATGAGAGTTTATACAAGTGCCATGAAGGTTTCTAAGTCTCAGCACTTTTGACACTTGGGGTTGGATAATAATTGTTTGCTATGGAAGCTGTCTTATATATGTTTAGCATGATCCTTTAGTAAGACCAACTAGATAGATACCGGTAGCACCTTCCTTTTCCAAAATGACATCCACAAATGTCTCCAGACATTGTCAAATGTCCCCTGTGGGGCACATGTGCACTGGTTGAGAATCACTGAATTAAATAAATGTAAGAAAATATATGAGAGGAGAGACCAACCTTTTGAAAGTGTGGATGAGCCCTAACCGGTTTGGCTCAGTGGATAGAGCATTGGCCTGTGGACTCAAGAGTCCCAGGTTCGGTTCCGGTCAAGGGCATGTACCTTGGTTGCGGGCACATTCCCAGTGGGGAGTGAGCAGGAGGCAGCTGATCGATGTTTCTCTCTCATCGATGTTTCTAACTCTCTATCCCTCTCCCTTCCTCTATGTGAAAAATCAATAAAATATATTTAAAAGAAAAGAAAGAAATTGCGGATGAGTCTGTATGACCTATTTACAAGAGAGACGACAGGAGAATGATTCCTCTTACCTTTCGTATATCTGGATGTGGGAGCAGTTTATCTCTCTATCGAAGCAGTACCGCTTGAAGTCCTCCATGCCATCTTTGACCATGATGATGACCAGCACAGTGGCCAGTGGTAACATGGTGATTTCCCTGTGGAAAACTTCCATGGTGGGCATCCAGTTCAGAATCACCAGGAACAGGAAATAGAGGTTGGCCCACCTGGAAGGGGCAAACAAGGCGTGAGTGAATATCGTGGAGAAGAAAAACAAACGTTCCACACTGTTTTTACTGTTGGCCTTTAATCAACTTAAATGACATTCTTTCTCAGTGTCACCTCAAACATTATGGTAAGGGCTGTGAAGCCAGATCTACCTAGATTCAAACGGGGTTCCTATTGTTTACCAGGTGTGTGACCTCCTGAGCCTGCTTCATCTTGTGTAAAATAGGGATAGTACTGCCTACTTTAAAGGGCTCTTATAGATATTACATGAGTTAATATTTATGTACACAATAGAGGGTTTTGGAGCATGGCAGTTGCTCAATAAATAGTAGCTTATAATAATAACTAGAGGCCCGGTGTACAAAAATTTGTGCACTCGGGGGGTCCCTCAGCCAAGCCTGTTCCCTCTCACAGTCTGGGACCCCTTAGGGGATGTCCACCTGCTGGCATAGGCCCACTTCCTGGGGGATCAGGCCTAAATGGCAGTCAGACATTTCTCTGGCAGCCCAGGAGCCCTCAGGGGATGTCCACTTGTCAGCAGGGAGCAGGCCTAAGCTGCAGTCAGACATCTTTAGTGCTGCTGAGGAGGCGGGAGAGGCTCCCACCACCACCACTGTACTAGCAGCCATCAGCCTGGCTTGTGGCTGAACAGAGCTCCCCCTGTGGGAGCACACTGACCACTACAGGGCAGCTCCTCCATTGAGCGTCTGCCCCCTGGTAGTCAGTGTGTGTCATAGTGACTAGTCATTCTCAGTGGTTCTGTTGTTAGGGTCAATTTGCATATTACCCTTTTATTATATAGGATTACAAAAGTTAGGATGATATTTTACAATTAAAATATGATTTTGCATATGTTATCTCTAAAGAGTGGGTTGCATTTTTTAAGTTTTCCAAGTGCATCTTGATCCCCCTTGCCACAGTGCCTTTGTACATGAAGATCCGTCTGCAGGAACAGTCTTCTGGCTCCCTTCCCTGACTCTTCTCTGCTCTTTTCACCTAGTTAATACATTCTCTTCTTTCAGGTTATACTTCAACGATCAGTTCCTCCTGGAAGTCTTCCTGGACTTTCTTAACGAGTCCAGATTTCCCTCTTCCTCTAACAGCACCATATGTCTCTCCTTGGGGAATATATGAGTTATAATTTTACATTGATTTATATAATTAGTAAAACTAATGTCCCTTTCACTGAACAATATACTCAGGACAGTCTTTTTTTGTTTCTCATGTATTTCTAGAACTCAACAGATGGCCTAATACATAGTAGAATCTGTACAGAATCTCTAATATCTGAGCAGAATCTGTATAAATATTTACTGAATGAATGAATGACAAAACTTCCAATGCACATGCATTTGGATTTTAAAGGAAAGGTGGCCCATAGTGTGTATCTCTGAGGTTCTCTGAGTGGCAGGGATGTAATTCAAGTGAGTATTGGCCAAGTGTACCTGTGAAACTGCTCCATGAGGTTCCGGGGCAGGAAGGTGAGGAGGGTGTACTTGGTTGTGCAGATTCTGTTGCCCGAGTATCTCTTGGAGACGTCTGCCCATTCTTGGTGGAATATGTCATTGTTGGGGAACACGATCCGTTGCCGCGTCAGGTTGTAGCTCTGCCTCTCCTTCTCTGGGGATAGCAGTGGTGTGGCTTCTGATGGGGACTGGAGAAGGCCATCTCTGATACGCCACTGCCACCGGTGCCAAGATGAGTCCACTGACAGGGCCATCTCTGGCAGCAAGCTACGTGCTGAAAACAGACACATGAGGTCTCCATGGTCAGAAGAAATATGTGGCATATCGGTTCATATCCACCCTCTGTCCACCCATCCATCCAAGGAAGGTACTGGGATACAATGTGAGAAAACTAGATTCAATCCACATAATCCATTTTTGTTTTAGGCTGAGAGACACTGAGCAAATAATTTCTACATATAAAAGCCTAAGTGAACATTCAACCATTCAACCAATCAACTGGTTGCTATGATGTGCACTAACCACCAGGGGGCAGACGCTCAACACACAGGATTGGGTTCTCTCCTGTTTGGGTCAGGCCTGTGGGGATCGGGCCAAAACTGGCTCTCTGACATCCCCCAAATGGCCCCGGATTGCGAGAGGGCCCAGGTCAGACCAAGGGACCCCACTGGTGCATGAATCCATGCACTGGGCCTGTAGTCATATAAATCATACACAACTAACACTGTGATAAGCGCCATGAAAGCATTTAAGGAGAAAGGCTTCTGATGCCCTACTTTCAGCTATCAGTAAAAGTATGGCCTGGTGGGCTATGACCCCAGAGGTCAGAACTCTAGGTCTGGTTCATTGCTAACCCTGAACTATCCCTTCACTTGGCTGGTCTTCAGTTTTCTCATCATAATATGAGAAAAACTATTCTTACTTGACTTTTCTCACAAGCGTTTAGTGAGGAACAAATTGAATAGTACATAAGAGTATATTGAGACATGTCTTGAAGGGAAAGGTATCTATTCCTTAGGTTTTCTCCATCTTTAAATTTTTCTGACACTGATGATATTTCAAAGAACCCCAGTTGTGGCCAGAATCTCAGAGGACAGTGACAGATGGGACAGAAGAGAGAGGTTCTTTTCCAGGACATTCTAGGATGTGTTATGTGGTGTCCCAGGAACATCAGCTGGCTTTTGCAGATCTTGTTGACCGGGGCTGGGGGGTGGGAGATCCCTTCCTTTCTCGCCACTCCACTCGGTGGTTGCGGAAACTGAGTGCTTGTCAAGCAGCCAATCTCCCTAGACAGTGGACAAATACTGCTTGATCTGGGATATTTCTATTTCGGACGTCTTTCAGTGAAACCTATGGGCAATTCTTCAAGGTTCCTTTTAGCCAAATCTTGCTTAAAGACCCAGAAGGATGTTATGCAAAGAGATCCTTGGTAAAGTTAAAAGTTGCATATAATGGTGCTTCACACAGGATAATTTTCTTTTGAATAAATGGATGAGTGAATGTCAGATATTATTAATCTTATAAGGAACTACCCCACCTGTCACTGTAAATATGATTCACTTAAGGAGAAAAAAATCCCATTTCTCATTTAAATGGTAATATTTTCCATTTCTGGTGCTCATGTGATCTGACCCTTATCATAATTCTGCTCATGACTTTAATCAATCCAAACGATTTTCAATCCACAAACCCCATGGCTACAAGAAGCTCTTCAGAGTCCTAAATGAGTCCTTGTAGCAAGCATGAAAAAATAAATGCAATTACTGATGCCCGTCATAATGTGACCAGAAGCTGTATTATGACATTTGACAAGCCAGAAATAATAATGTATATCTTCTTTCTCATTATAAAAAATATGCCTCTTTTTATGGATTCTTTTTTTATTGTAAAAGAAAAGGAAATGAAAAGATAATTCAAGAATAGAGTGGAAAATGCAAATGAGAAATACTGCCTTGGCTAGTGTCATGCATATGAGTCTTCTCACAACTTTAGGTGATAAGATCTTCATAAATGAAGAGATTAGGTTGATATGGGAGATGCAGGTATTTCATGTGGGGTGGAGATTAGGTTGATATGGGAGATGCAGGTATTTCATGTGGGGTGGTTTAAAAAGCCTATTTATCATCATCCTATCTATTCTTTATTAACAGTGTAAAATAAGCTTCCTTAAAAATTCAGCAGATATAAAATGAATGCCAGATCAATGGATGAGACTTTGATGAGCAACTAGATATTTCCATCATTTCAAAGTATCTAACCCCTCTGTCCGCACCAAAAAAATATAATTACTTACAATGTTAAAAAAGAATCATTTTGTAGTAAAGAAACCTGGCAGGTACCACCTTACCCAAAAGATCAAAGCAAATTATCACTGATACGGATAACATGACATCTTGGACCTCTTGAGATGATATACTTAGAAGGACATGACAACATGGCTGTAGTAGGCACAAGGAAACACTGAAAAAACTCAAATTGAGGGCTATTCTACAAAACAGCTAGCTTACATTTTTCAAATGTCAAAGAGCAAAGAAGGGCAAAGGGACTGTAACTGATTTAAAAGACTAAAAAGAGTTGACAACTAAATGTAATGTATGATGTTGGATAGAATCCTGAACTTGTGGGAGATTACAAAAATAGGTATAATGACACTATGTATTAAGCAATGGGCAAGATTTGAATATCAATGCAAAGTAGGGAATAGTATTTTAATAATATTGCATTTCCTGAATTTAATAATTCTATGGTGGTTATATAAGAAAATGTCCTTCTTCCTAGGAAATCTATTCTAAAGTAGATATGGGTAAAGAAGCAAGACATCTCAATGGTTAAGAAAATAATGTATATATTTACTGGTATATGTATGCATATATGTGTATACACAGACTCCTTCCCCCACAACACACAAGATGGCATAGTTGGGAAGACTTCCTGGGAAAGGAATATTTATTTACACAGTCTCCTAAAGAAATCCATGCCAGTTAGCTAGATAGGGAGGTTGTGGGAGGTTGTTCCAGGTAGAACAACAGTTTCTGGGAAAAGAAAGTTCACAGGTGTGTCCAATGGAGTACATAGACGTGAGGGGCAAAGAGTGGCAAAGGTTGAGGCTGGAGAGACAGAAAAGGGCCAGCTGGCCTGGGAAGGCTGCTTTCTGCAGCGTTTTAGGCAGGGAAGTGACATGGTCAGAGAGTCCTTTTGGCACAAGTACATGAGAATGGGCCACAGGGTCCAAGACCAGCCACAGGGAGGCAGAATCTTAATCTATCCTCCTACCTTCCTCCAAATAAATGACTTCGTTCCTAAAGCAGAACAGAAGGCAAAGGGGGATTGTGTAATCCTTTTATTGTGTAAACCTATTACTTTCAAAGAGGGAGGAGCATGCCAGAACAAACCCTTGCTGAACAGAGCTCTTGGTTGAAGTCAGATGAATTATCAAATGAAAAACAGGGGTTTACAACCAGGGCCTGGAATTGTAGGAGGCCTTCCAGAGAGCCATATATACAGAGCCAGCTTGTTTGAAAAAGATCCCAAATCTCTAATAGGAACATCTTTGTCGTCATTGTCAAAAACAAAATAACTATGGCTACCACTTGTCTGGTCTGTCCTGTGTGCCAGGCGCTGTGGAGTGGATGCTCTCTAAAACTTAGATTTTATCGTTACCATTTCACAATGAAGAGACACAGCCCTGGTCACTTAAGTGACCGCCTAAAGACCAAATGGATCCTAAAGGGACCAGGTAAGAGTTAAGTGCTGATCTCTCAGGCTCCCAAGTTAATGGTGAGGTTGGAATTTTTTCCTTTTGCAGCAGCAACAGAGGGCACTAAAGAAGTTGCCAGTCTCCTTGAGGAAAGTTCTGCAATGTCCTGTAACTCCTCCCAAGGCACTGGAGAGCTGATAGCTACTCTGAATGTACTTGAGCTGCAACTACTAACCTAATTGTTTTCGGCTGGCAAATTTAGTTGACTTAATGTAAGCCCTTATTTCCCACAGGAGTGATGTTATGAATAGGTATTACCCCATGGAAACCTTACGTACATAAAAATACACTATTCACGGAAACATATGAAGGGAAAAAGAACCCCGCAAATGCGTGCTTTTGCAAACACAAATACTGAATGGGAAGGCTACATTATAATTTTTATTCTGTTCTTTTTTTCTTTCTTTCTTTTTTTTTTTTTTAAAGAGGCTTTAAAAAAAATCTGAGTGCAATGAAGTTTGAAATGAAAATGTTGGCTTTCTTTCCTGGCAAATCTCTAACAAGCCTCTTAAGCTCTCTTCTTTGCTCCAGGGATCTTTAAACTAAATTTAAATTAAAGTTAACTCGCTTAAAAACTTTCCTTAGGAGCTGAGATATCTGAAAACTTCTGCAAGCTGGCTTTGGCTATGAAACCCCGGTTCTTGTTTTGTGATGTAAAATAGTCTGCAATGACCAGCCTTGTACCCTAACAGTTTCAGCCCAGTTCCTTGCTGCTTTTCTGCATGGGTGGTTTCCTCTGAGTTTATAGCCTTAACTTAGGCTGAAAACTCCTTTCTTAATGTGTCACCGTGTCAGTTAGCTTTTCAAAGAGAGATGTTTCTTTGGTCAAAATTGTAGCTCTGACGGACAAGCATATGATTTGCATGTTTGCTCAGGAAGCCACATGATCAAAAGTCGTTCTACCTCTTGACTGGCACACTACCTTTTGTTCTATGGGTGGTGTCAGCTCACTCAGCTGACAACTGGGAGACACTGGTTGCAGTGAGTGAGTAGGCCAGTTTCAGTACAAGCCGTGGGTGCAGAGGAGTGTGTGAGGGAATGTGCGTCAGCATAGGTGTGAATGTTATGATTGAGTGTGAAGGTGAGAGGTTGCAGGCGGGCCTTCCTAGGCTGGGGACAGTGTACACTCACGCTTTTTGGAAGCAGGACGCCTAGGATTCCGTGGACAGTGCTGCTCTGTCCTGATGGAATGCTCATGCCTCCTGAGCTGTGAGGATTCAGAGGTTATCAGGGTGAGGCTGACCTGCTTAACAATATTCATTCTATGAAAGCAAATTTTATAAAAAGGGTTTGCTGCCTGGGTTTCACACTGAAAGGATTAGCTAGCTAGCTTAGTTAGGAAGGTTTAGGGAGTGAGGAGGGCCCATGGGTGAGGAATACATAGATGGAGACTTGAAGACGCCAAGGTGCTTATCTTACTTGTGCAGAGGATAGAGAAATTCCTCGGGAAGAGGGGGTCCAGGCAGATGGAAACATTTCTGGCCTGAGCAATTAAAATAACCATTAACCAAGGACAGAGGTATCTCTGGTCTGAGCAGTTGGGAGATCTAAGCCAACTCCAACCAGCAAGATAAGGGGAAGAGAGACAGGGGGCACCACATGGGTTTTGAGCTTCGAAAACTAATACCATGTAGCAGAATGACTAATGAGGAAAACATAGGGGTCCCAAATTAAGGACAGGGTCCAATAAGAAAAGGTCAGATTCAAACAAAGAACTGCAGCATACATAAACTGGAGACAAAGGGACGGGAGGTGAGGATTTTTTAAATTTTCCTGTTAAAGAGAGAGAGCAGGCTTTTCCCATGACGGGTGAGGTGGGGGGGCTTCCCATAGGGTCCCCTTTGGGGACACCTCTGCCCATGGAGTTTGTATCTGCTTCCAATAAACTTCTACATTTTTTATTAAAGAAGACTTTTTGTCTGTGAGTTTATTCTTCAAACTTCGCGAGGACAAGAACCCATGGGGAGAAAAGTCTGCACCCCGAACCCCACGTTTCAACACCATGAAGGAAGGAGCACGGAATGGGGTGGGGTTGTGAATAGGCTGCTGCAGTACAACTCCAAATGTTCAATGACACATGTGGAAATTAAACTTTTTAGCTCTGTCCATTTAGGCCAGTTGTTATTATCTTTAGGGTCGCTGGTGAGAGGTTAATGTGAGAGGAACATGGAGCTGGGTCAGCTGAGATGGGCCACGTTCAGGCTGATGGATGGGTTCACAGGTCGGTTTTGCAGAGATAATGCAGAGAAGAACTAAGACACCAGAGAGACGCTGTGAAGGCTCCTAATGACCTGGCATGCTCTGGTTCTTATCCCTTACGTGATCCCTTTGTTGGCCTTGGATTCTATGAGATGCACTGATTCTTCTCAGCGTACCCTCCTTAATAAAATACAACAAAAAACAACTCCACATCCAGGCCCTCTCCTTGACCTATCATGACACTGTGTATGCCATGAGACCCAAACCTCCTGAGCTGAAACCCTGGCTCTGCCACTTATTCGTTGTGAGTCCTAGTCATCCCCTTAGTCTCTCAGTGATCTTACTTGTGTGAAGATAGTAATGCTTACTTCCTGGGGTTATGGGGTTCCATGAGCTAATAGTTCTAAAACATTACAATGACTGCCCCATAGGAAGTGCTTTCTTTGACTAAATACATTTCAAGCAATTCATGGATACTTATGGACGTGTGTTAAAAGTCCCTGATTTGGATTAAAATTTGTGTTTATACTCAGAATGGGTTATTATTTACTTGAAGATTACATTTCATGGAATATAACCCACATAAACACTAAATTTACACAGGCCAACAACATAAAGACTAAATATTATAATTTAGTTTACTTCCTCTCCTCGTAGTTCAAATCAGAGGAAATAATTCCTGAGGCTTCACTCATTTACTCAATTCATTGATTCATTCACTGATTCATTCATTGATTCATTGATTCATCTATTCACTCATCCATTCATGTATCTACTCATCCATCCATCCATCCATCCATCCATCCATCCATCCCACTAGTTATTCCCCCTTTTTTCTTCCTATTGGTCATTTTAGCTCCCTGTGAACTGATGGCTGGTGTACTCACTGAACCTAACTGTTGGTTGCTACTTCAGTTGCTCCCAAGGACTTGAAATATTCATTTCAGATGAAACAACCTTTCTTCTGGGAGCAAACATGTCAAAACACAGAGAAAAAGACTCAGGGACTAAAAAAAAAAAATAAGGCATGTAGAACAGGACTTGCCATACCAAATAGAGCAAATCTTATTTACAAATGACCTCTCACCCCTGAGATCAGGCCAAATAAAGAAGCATCTGTCATCTTTGGGAACATCCAGTACTCCTCACTCTGACAAGAGGCCTCCAAAGACCAGATTCCATTTCAATCTAATTGGCTCCTTGCCCTTTGCCTGCCTTTCTCCAGCCATGCACAGCAAGATACACCATCGTGGGATGGAAAGCCAGCCCAGAGATGAAAGGCTTCTTGCCAGTGCAACCAGGGGGTGGAGGCAGGGCAGAGGCTCTGCTAATTAAAGAACAGCCCAGTGCATTGATTTCAGCCATAGACTATGTTGCCTGAATCTCAGAGAACCTGCTAATGGCTGCATTTAGGCAGAACTTTCCCCTCCATGGAGGCATTGCAGAGAGATCTGAGTAAATTGTCTAACCTATGTGTGGACCTCCTGGTAAAGCCCTCCTTAATGTTAGTGACCCAATTTTCTAAGCTGCAAATGAGCAAGAATGAGTGTATGAGATGGACAGTACATATATCAAGCAGAGATGACATGGGAAATTCAAACTAAGTGTTATATTCTTCCATGCTTCTCCTCACAAGTATCCATCAAGCATATATTAAGGTTGAAACACCATTGTAGAAGCTGATGACACAGCATGAATGTGCAGATGAGATTCTTGACTGCATGACGCTTTATTTTGGTGGAGGAGAGAGAGGACAAAGAAAAACAAACAAGATCCTATCTGATGGTACTCAGTTCTCCGAAGGAATTAAGCCCAAAGAGGACCAGACTCATGAGAATAGTAGCTAACACTTGCTTTTTATGCACCAGGCACAATTCTTAGCATTGGCTTGTAACAGCTTGTTTAGTTTTCACAACCTTATCATTTTGATTCATTTTGATGAGAAAACTGAGGCAGAGAGAGGTTAATCAAGGTTTGTTCCCATCCTTGATTGGCAACTCCATTCTTCTATTGTTGGTCAAAAATTGGTGTGTACTTTTTACTTCTCTTGTCCCTCTGCCTCTCTCTTGGTCCCTATCCTATATAATCTAAATAATAAAAGAGAAACATGCAATTGGTGTCATTCTTGCTACACCCACCAGCCAATCAGAGGAAGCATGCAAATTAACCCAACAAAGATGGTGGTTAATTTGCATACACAGGCACTGAGCGAAGACTGAAGACAGCATTGAAGGAAGCCAAGTGCTGCAGAAGGGAGCAAAGTAGTGGAGATGGGAGAGGAGCCAAGGCAGTGGAGATGGGAGAGGAGCCGAGGCAGTGGAGATGGGAGAGGAGCCGAGGCAGTGGAGATGGGAGAGGAGCCGAGGCAGTGGAGATGGGAGAGGAGCCGAGGCAGTGGAGATGGGAGAGGAGCCGAGGCAGTGGAGATGGGAGAGGAGCCGAGGCAGTGGACAAGGGAGGGAGCAAGGCAGTGGAAGCTCTATTCTTGCAGGAATAGGCCCGAGGAAGCCTTATTTTCTTGCAGGAATCTTCCTGCGATGGGCCTCTAGTAAAAGCCTAATATGCAAATCAACTGAATGGAGGAACAATTAGTAGAATGACTGGTCACTATGACACCCACAGACCACCAGGGAGCAGACACTCAATGCAGGAGCTGCCCCCAGCCCACAAGCCCCAGCCGGTAGCCCCACAGATCAGCCCTGATCACCGACCAGGCCTAGGGACCCTACCCGTGCATGAATTTCATGCACCAGGCCTCTAGTATCCAATAATATACAATTAATCAGGCAATATCACCTTCTTTACCTCAATATATGTATACAGAGTCTGACTACTGCTCACCTCCTCCACTGATACATCCTGGTCCGAGCCACCATCATTTCTCAACTGACTTGTTGTAATAAACTCCACATGTTCACTCTTGCTCCTTACAGTCTATTCTTTTTTTTCTTTTTTCTTTTAAAATATATTTTATTGATTTCTTGCAGGGAGGAAGGGAGAGGGATAGAGAGTTAGAAACATTAATGAGAGAGAAGCATCGATCAGCTGCCTCCTGCACTCCCCCCCGCCCCCCCATTGGGGATGTGCCTGCAACCAAAGTGCATGCCCTTGACCGGAATCGAACCTGGGACTCTTCAGTCCGCAGGCTGACACTCTATCCACTGAGCCAAACCAGCTAGGGCCTTATGCTCTATTTTTAAAATAGTAACCATAGCTTAAAAATATGTCATTTCAAAACTCTGCTCAACATGCTCAGAGGAGAAGTCCTTCATGTTGGGATTCCTTAGTCACTCTCTTCTTTGACCACCTGTCTAAGCTATACTGCAGCCACACTGCCCTCCTACTTGTTCATAGGGCACAGCAGGCAGGTGCCACCTCAAAGCCCAAGGACCTGCAGTTAGTTACCTCTGTCTTGATCCCCACCAGGCTTCCTTGATCCTGCTTGAATGTCATTTTTTATTGGGAATATTCCTGACCACCCTATTTTCCAACATTCTTTATCATTCTTCCTTACATTTTTTCCCCAAAGTGTTTATCACCATCTGATATATATATTTTACTATTTTTGTTGTTGTTGTTTATTGCTTGCTTTCCACTACTACAATATAAACTACAAGAAGGCAGGCATTTTTGACTGTTTCATCCATTCTATTTTTAATAGTTCCTTGTGTAAGAGGCACTTAATAAATAACTATTTAATCAATGAATTAAGGGAGAGGACCTGTTTTTCTGACATGATAATGAAAAGAAATTAAGATTGAAGCCTGATGAAAGAGGAAGATGAAGAGAAATGACTACACATACAATAAAAGAAATGAAGGTATGCTTACAGGGAAAGTATCCTTTGAAGCTAAGTAAGAGAGGGCAGGCACAAAAATAGCCTGAATGTATGCAAAAATAAAATAAATAAAATAAAGCCTGAGAGTATGCTTTAGTTCACTTCCGTTCACTAATTCCTGAGATTAATCTTCACTCATTCCTGAGATTAATCAGTTACCTGCTCAGCTCACTAAGAATGCCTGTGATCTTGGAGAAGTGACTTTCTCTCTCTAGACCTTGCAGGTAAGATAAGGGCAGTGCACCAGCTCCAACTGCCTTGGACTGTGTCACAGGCTTATCAAGGAATTGCCAGAGAATGTACCAGCTCCTTATCACAGATCCTCCCAGTTGCCACGTTGGTGGGAAGAGGTGCTGGGAAGGAAATGGCCTAATCTATGAGTCAGTGCTTTCTCTCTCTCTCTCTCTCTCTCTCTCTCTCTCTCTCTCTC
>PVJC01029577.1:0-21771 GCA_004026665.1 Murina feae
CTGGAGGGCAGGAGTCCAAGATCAAGGTGACAGGAAGGTCGGTTTCTGATGAGAGCTCTCTTTTTGGCAGGTGGCCACCTTCTCTATGTGTGCTCACATGGCCTTCCCTGAATCCCAGCTAGTGGAAAGGAGGAGAGAATCAGAGAGAGAAAGAAAGGGGGACAGAGGCAGACAGACAGAGAGACACAGAAGAGAGTTTAGGATTAGGGTCCCACCCCTATGACCTCATTTAACCTTAATTACTTCCTAAAAGCCCAAACTTCAACACAGTCACACTAGGGGTTAAAGGGATCAACAGATGAATTTTGTGGACACAATTCAGTTCATAGTAGGGCTACCAGCTGGCCTGGCCTTGGTGCATCTGAAGTGGGGAGAGATGAGGCTGGTTTGTGGATGCTGGGAAAACGCAAACTAGGACAAACCACTGCTCCTGGAAGGAATTGCCAGCACCAGGGTGAAGAAGCAAAGCTGTGTGACATGGACAGGGCAGCATCCTTTCTCCTTGCGTCTTCTCATCTCCCTCCAGATGCCCTGACAGAGCAGGCTGTAGTGTGCAGAGTCCCATCACCAACATCACAAAGGAGAGTATGAGAGAGAGAAATTGCAACTGGGACAAGAACTGAAAAAGTGGCTCCATAGTGCTGTGGGAAAGACTGCCGGGTGCTTATTTTTAACAGGGGTTTTTCATGCTTAGAAATAGAATGCTAAATTTTACTTGGAAGGCAAGACCCAGTTAAAGGAAGTTTCTCAGCCTTCTTTGCAGCTGGATACGCCATGTGACTTTATTTTAGCCAATAAGTGCAGTGAAATTATTCTGGGGGGCGGGGGAGGGGGGGCTTCCAGGAAGTGTGGTTTTGCTCTTGCCCCTTCTGTATCATGCTGCCAGAATGTGGATGTGATGGCTGGTGCTCTATCAGCCATGTTGGGCCATGAGGACAGGAACCGCTCTCAAGGACAGCAAAGGCGTTGTGGACTTGGACAAATTTGTGAAGCGCCAACACCAGTCCTGGATCACTAACTTCTAGATTCCTTTAATGTGTGTGAGAGAGTAACTTCTATCTTGTTTAAACCTGTTAGGGCTTCTCTAGTATATGCAGCCCTGACTAATCCTGAGACAGAAAATACTAAACTGGCCCGGACAGTACATCACCTTGCTTTCAATCTTTTCCTTTGTGAGACTTAATATTTTAGTTGGCTTTCTTATTAAAAGAATTACTGAACACACCTTTATTTATATATTTAATTAGAACTATTTCTCTTTTACAAGTGTAAATAGTTGCGTGAGGATTCGGGGAGCATGAGTCATCCATAGCTTAGAGTAGATTTGTTTAATTGGATTTTTTCTGACCCCTCGCCAAGATCAGCTGCCCTGAAGAATTAGGCACCTTCTGGAAATTGTTACTAATTCTTACCAAAAATCTCCAAGAAAAGGTATTGTTATCCCCACTTTACATATAAGGAAACTGAGTTGGTGTGAGGTACATTGTGAGGTAGTCCCTTCAGCACTTGGGATGGGAAGTGGGGTGCAAACCCTTTAGCTGAGGGATTTTCTGCTGCCTGAGGGGTCTTGGTCTGCCCCTCCCAGCAGGACTTTCAACCTGGCTGGGGGGGCGGGTGGTGTGGGGAAGAGAAGCAGCCCAGGGCAGGCTGGGAAGGCTTCTCACAGCATCTCAGTGCTCCTGATTCTTCCCTCCAGCCTCAGTCCTGCCCATGAAGGAATCTGCTCTCCCTCCTGTGGGGCAAGCAACTGCTGTTAATCCTTATCACGCATTATTTCCTACCTGGCTACATTCCATCCCAGGCTCTGGCTCACTCTTCCACTCCAGCCCTTTTAGAAATCAAAACAAAACCCGTCTTTCTCATATTCTTGGCTCTCACACATAAAAAATGCTTTGGTTTTAGACTATTATGCCTGCCGTGACTTAAAAAAAAAAATCTCTTAGCAAGTCAGTGGAATCTTTGTCTCTCTGTTTCTGCCTCCCCTCCTCATGCAGCCAAGGATGCCCTATCCGCAGTGTGTGGGGCGCTGCAGGGCAACAGGGATAATTTTCAGAAAGGAAAACCTCTGTTTAAAATCTCCACGTATTATCCCATTACGTAAATAACAGAAACCAGCTTAAGCTAGGTTAAAGAGAAGAGAAAGGAATTTACTGGCAGAAACCTCCCTTGGTTCTTCTTGCTGGCCTCTTTCTCATCTCCTTGGCTGGTTCTTCTATCTTCCTGGGTAAAATCAGCAGGGAGCCCAGGGCTGCTTTTCCTCTCCACAGGTGCTCCCTGGAGGACTTCTCTCAGACTCGGAGCCTTTCAAGTCCGAGTGTACACAAATGACTCTCAAACTCAGGTCTCCAACTCAACACTCTGACTTCAGCTTCATAGTCATACAGTCAACCATCTATTGATGTTACTGTCTAAAATCACTCTCAAAGTTAGCATGACCAAAACCAAAGTCTCTGTTTCCCTAAATCCTCCCCCCCACCCCCATTTCCATTAATAACTACTCTGTCCCTCCAGGTTATCAGGCCAAAACCTTATAGTGGTTTATCCACCCTCGTTTATTCACAGCCCTTATCCAAACTTGGAGCAAATCCTGTGATCACTCCGTAGGAAAGTGTCCAGACTTTGCCTGCTCCTCTCTTACTGTGATGGCCCAAATCACCTGATTATGGCAGCCACATTCTGAGGTCTCCCTTCTTGCCCATCTAGAGCTTGTTTGCCAAATAATCAGGGAGAGCATTCTCAAATATATTATCCTTCACTTAATTGCTGTGGCCAGAGCTGTTTAATTGCTGCCCATCTTGCTCAGAGTAAAATCCAAAGTCCTTATAATCACTCTCACGTTTTCCAAGGCCTTACCCTTGGCCAATGCTCTGATCTCTCCCCTGGTCCCTCTTTCCCTTATCTCTTTGCTCTAGAAAACACTTGCCTCTTGCTTCACAAACATGCCCAGCTTACTCCTGCCTCAGGGCCTCTGCACTTGCTGTTCCCTCTATCTCGAATGCTTGTTCACTCATTACCTTTCCATCTCAGCTCAAATGCCATGTTAAAGAGATCCATTCCCTTTGCATTCTTTATAAGATACCAGTTTCTTTCCCTGACACCATACTCCCTATTTCCCGAATCCTGTTTTATTACTTTTCATGTTATAGTGTATATTTACTCTCTTACTTGTTTTTGGTCTTTCTCCTCACCTCCCCAACAATACTCACTCAAGTGTGAGCTTTCTGAGAGTGGGGATTTTGTTTTACAGTAATACCATAGTAATTTCATATTCTTAGCACAAGAACTTACCCTGGTATTTACCAGATGCTCAACAAATATTAAATAGATTAAATAGATAAGAAAGAAAAATGAGCAAACACACAAATTAGGGTGTATCAATTAGACATTGCTTCGTGATCAATTACCCAAAACTCTGTGACTTAAAACAATGAACGTATCTTTACTTGGGTATGAATGAGTCAGATGATGGGTCTAATGCTCTAGGCCAGGCTTCGCTGATCATACATTCGCGATCAGCTGGCAGATCCAATGGGGCCTGGCAGGTCTAGGGCAGCCTCCATGCTTCATTCGCATGCCTGGTGATAGTGCTTGTACATCATCTTCACCACATGCCATTGTTCACAGGTCATCACAGGTTCAAAGAGCAGGTAAACATATTCCACCACCGAGGGGAACTGCAGATCACACTGGAAAGAGAAGTGGTTACAGAGAGGGATGAGAATTGCTGCTACTGACACAAACCATCCTGCTACACAGAGTATTTTATGGAATCCAAGGAAGAGATTAACCAACGGGCCTAGAAAGACTTAACGTTCAGCTGTGGGGATTATGGACCTTCTCAATCAATTTCTGACACTGAAGGAACTCTGTTTCCAATTCCCACACTCTGAATTTCACAGTTCAAATTCTAGATTCCCAGGAGAAATAATTGGCCCAGCTTGGGTCAGGAGTTCCTCTTGTCCCTTGCATGCTCCAGTTCACACTGGCTAGTAGAAGGACTAAATTTAGGGCCTGTGGGTCAAGGGGCAATTCCCAAAGAGGTGGAGATTATCAGGAGAAATAGAGGAGAATCCTCCAAACAATCGATCACATCTAAATATAAGTTTTTGAAATTTTAAAAATGTAAGTGTATTGCCTTTCAAATATTCATAATTGCATGAAATGTGTGGAAAAAGGTTGCTCTGAAGAGAGCCTTGCTAGGGGGCTGAGGTAAATTTAATATATTTAATATAAATCTGTAAGAGACATAGAAAACATTTAAATAGATTGAATTAGCAACCAACCAAAGTTGAGTGTAGGCTACTATGGCATAAGGCTTACAGTGTTAGTCTATATTTTTCTTGCCTCCATTTGGATCTATGTGACAGCTTTCTTATGCTTTCTTAAAAAGGCTTTGTTGAATTCCTCTTCGGTATTGGACTTGGCTGTTGGGCTCTCTGAATTTATGAGGCAAAGAAAGGAAGAAAACAATCAGGAAAGCTGTTGGGTGTTGTAGGTTTATACTGCTGCTGTAACAAATTGCCACAGCTTAGTTTGCCTTGAAACATTTATTTTCTTACAAACATGGCGGTCAGAAGTCCACAATGGGTTTTACTGGGCTAGCTGTTGCCAGGACTGCTTTCCTTCTCAGGCTCTGGGGGAGAATCCATTTCCTTGCCTTTTTCCAAATCCTCGAAACCATCTGCATTCCTTGACTCACAGCCCTGTTCACATCACTCCAGCTCCTGCTTCTGCCGTAATCACGTCTCCTTCTCTGACTCTACACTCTTTCATTTAAGGACCCGATTACCTTAGGGCCACAGAGATACTCAAGACAGTCTCCCCATCCCAAGGTGTTCACTGTAATCATGTCTGCAAAGTCCCCTTTGCCATGTGAGGTAACATATTCACAGGTTCTGGGGATTTGGACCTGAACCTGGCCTCTTTGGAAGAGCCATTATACTTTCTATCATACTAGGTAAATATGAAAATCAGACACATCTGTCCTTGGACATGTACAGTCCACATTTTTTCAAATGTAGGAGGTTCTTACTCAGGAGGTCTTTATAGAGCATTGGGGTCTTCAATAAGTAGAGGTTGTATCTATGCATATATTTTTAAATTTATTGTCTAAAATTTTACATATGTCTCCTTTTTCCCCCGCTTGGCTGCCCTTCCCCACCTCCCCCAGCCATTTCTACCCAGGGCAAGCCCCCACTGCCCCAGTGTCTGTGTCCATCGGTTATGCTAATATGCATGCATACAAGTCCTTTTGTTTCCCCAAATCCTCAGATATAGAAATAAACTAGAATTTGTTAATTTTATATCTTTATGGTATTTCAGAGTTAGTAACATTTCCAAGTATGCATTCATCATTCATTAATTGTTGTTAAGCTGCTCTGAATTGCTATGTGGCTCATAAATTACTCTACCGCGTTGGCAGGAAGAATTGCCACTGTTGTCAAGTCTTTAAGACACTCTTTCATTTTTGGCAGGGTGGTTTTTCTCTAGCTTTCTTCATTCACCACTAAGAATCATAATTTTTTAATAAAGTCTTTAACCCTGCATCTGAATCTCCACAGGAGACCAGCTCTATTCAAGCTCCTCACCAGTGCCTTTAGGTCTCTGCTTCTGAGTTATTATGGCACTCAGTGGGCCCTCAGAAATCTTACAGACAGCTTGTCTGGCTTGAGAATATTCATTGCAATGTACTTCACGTTAAACTGGCCTCCAGGTACTAATGTGGCGCTTAGAGGAATCTTGCTAAACTAATTGACGTTTCACAGAATACCTGCTTTCTGTAGAGTCCTACATGGCAAAGTATCTGGAGAAATTGTTCAATCCTCCCCCGAGGACTTTGTCCCACCTTTAAAAATCCACCCTGTTATTTAAGGGCCACCTAGAATCTGACTCTTGAAAACATTCCTGTCAAATTCCCATTCTCCTGCTAAGAGCACTTGGTGAGGTTTAAGTGCTAACGATTCTGGTCACCAAATTCCAACATGTGTTTGGTGGGGGTTTAGGGGGGTGTTTCCCCATACCACAAAGCAATTCTCTGACACCAGCTGGAATTCAACTCAATTCTAACACTGCCTACCTGGAGAGAGCCTGGGAATGGCATCAGATCCCATCGGTTAAGGGCTTAGTTCTACAGTCTGCCTTCCCACCACTTCAGATGCCTGTCTCAAATCCAGGTTATCACCAGGTCTTCTGACTAACCAGCTATAGATGGGAGGCTCCAAGAACCCCCTCTTTGGGCTAGATTAATTGCTAAAATGGCTCACAGAACTCACGTCAATATTTTACTTACTAGGTTATCAGTTTATTATAAAGAAAAAAATATAACTCAGGAACAGGCATATAAGGCAATGTATGTGGGATGGGGTAAAGGGCTTCCATGCCCTTCTCGGGGTGCTACCCCGCACCTCCACGTGTTCATCACACGAAGCTCTGCACACTCGTCCTTCTAAGTCTCTATGTAGGCTTCATTACATAGGCACAATTGATTAAATCATTGGCCACTGATGATTGAGGTCAGTCTCCAGCCCCTCTCCCTGAGGGGGGGGGAACTCAACATTCCAACCTTCTAATCACATGGTTGGGTCCTCTCATGACCAACCTCCTCCTTAGGTGATCTAGGGGCTCTCCAAAAGTTATATAATGAATGCAACAAAAGACAACTATTGCTCTCACACTACTTGGGCAGTTCCAAAGGTTTTAGGTGGTCTGTGCCAGAATCAGGGAGAAAGAGAAAAAATATATTTCCCACTGTAAACTATAATATCACAACTGTTCAAAAAGAGTGCTTCTCGATCACATTTGAAGGTTATAGAGCCAGAGGGCAGATGTTGACAAGTGAGTCCTGGGAGGATGCTGAGGTCAAGGCCAGGTCAGCAAATCCAAAGGGGAAAGTTTATTTATCAAGGGGGCTAGGCAAACCATGGAAGATAAGACAGGCTGTCAAAAATTAGGTGATTGAGAACACATGAAACTAGCAGCGAGGAGAAGCTGGCGGGAATGAAAAATGGGAGATGATGAATGAACTCTGGAGACAAAGTATGAGTAACTATAGCATATTTTCATTTTCGCTCTTTATAAGCCTGTGAGATTAAGCTACATTCATTTAAAGAGGCTTAAATATGCACCACAGCATTGCTTATAGCAGCAAAAACAAAACAAAAGAATGAAAATGACTGGTTAAATAATTCATAATCTCAGCAACTAGTTTACTCTTGGTAAAAGAATAAAGGAGATTTGTATATGCTGGGATAGAAAAGCCTCCAAGATATACTATTAAGTGGGAGGTGGGGGGAGAGGAGGAGAAGCAAGGTACAGAATATATACAGGCAGATAAATGCCTTTATTTTCCTCTGAAGTATATACAAGAAAATGTTAAATATTGGTACATCAGGGAGTGATCCTGGGGGAAGAGAAAGAGATTTTTATTTCTTACTGGAGACCCGGTGCACAACTGCACTGAGTGTCCCGCCCCCTAGTGGTCAGTGTGCATCATAGCGAATGGCCGTCCCACTGTTCGGTCCATTTGCAAGTTAGCCTTTAATTATATAGGAGTTTATCTTTTTCTATAGTATTCTAACTTCTTAATCATGTATCTATATTTTTTTTGTTATTGTTTTTAAATATCATCAATGGTGAGCTGGTCTTTAGAATTGTGTATTATTTTCATTTCCTCCCTTGTACTTCTTTGTAATTTTTTAACCCAATAATTATTATTTTTAGGAAGAAATCATATGTAGGAGCACAATAAAGCAGCCATCTCTAAACAGAATTATTCTCCACATTTACAGTATCCTTGTCTCTCCTTTGGCCCCTATTTTCTATTTTCCATTATTTTCACACAGCTAGTAAGTGGAGTTTCAGGATTTGAACCCAGAGCATTGACTAAAATTTGGGCTATATTTTAAATCAACTCTAACTGAAACCCAATGGGCTGTTTAAATTGGAGCCTAACTTGTCTTACAAATTGCTACCTGATCTCATGCAGAGAAACTCATTTATGGAACAGAATATTTGTGTTCATAGAGTGCATTTTTTTTACACATTTATTTATTTGATGTTGTCTTTTCTTCACAACTAGATGATACTCTGTGAATAGAGATGATGTCTTCCTTCTTTTTAAAGCCTTCTTTTTATGTTTCTCATCACTTGTAGATTTGCAAAGCAAACACTCATATTTATGCTGAAAAATAAAATAAGTTGCATGCACATAAATGTCAGCAGAAAGTGTCATGAGGTGCCAGCTCTATGATTACCTATAATTTTCATCTCTGGAGGGCTGCTGGGATCACTGTTGAGAAGGCTGGGGTCAGTGAGCAATGTCTGCCATGGGGTGGCCCTGGCTTCTACCCACCGTCTCCATGTAATTTAGTCCTCCTTTTCACTCTCAAAGGGTTCTGGCTTAGCCAATGAAGTCAATGATCACCCCAACTGTGGGTGCAGGAAAGAAAAGTGGCAGAATATATGCAATGTATCTGCCATCCTGTGCTGTTATAATTCTATAAATGTAACATTCCAAGGAACAGGGTCAGCTTCCAGGGAGAAGAGTCTGATGGCAGCAATGCAGCAGAGATCAGAGCAAAGTCTAGGAATATGGGCTGGAGGAGAGTAGACCAGGGTGGGCATCTGAATGACTAGCACTCATCACTGATAAAATGGGTCTTGGGCAAAACATCCACTAAATAATGCTCCCTGAAGATGAGATTAGGAGTCATTCCAGAACTGGCCAGGATCTGAGCCTACAGGTTTCAGTCTTTGGCGACTCCAACCTGGAGTATCTGGGAAGAAAAGTTGTAGAAATGGAGTATTTATCCTGTAGGGTTTGGTTATCTAGAGAGATTTAAAACAGAAGCTTCTAGAACATCTGAAGATATCATAGTATAACTAGACAACCAATGGGTCCTGGCTACCTGTCACTACTTGAGCCAATTAAGCAGAGACAGGGTTGAATTGTATATGAGCGTTAATTCTCATAATGCCGGCAGTGTGGGAGAGTAGTAGGCCATCCATAAAAATCTGCTCTGCACACACCCACCCCCCCCAATAAGCCAGTTGCTTATATTGGGTAGAACAAAGATTACATGGGAGAGTAGGGATTATAGGCTTGGGCAAGTAGGCTATGGGGGATTGGGGCGGGCCTCCATTGTTTGGGCCACAAGGTTGTTAATCTTTCCATGGTAATAGGCAGTTCTTGAATGAGAATGGATTGCATTCCAAGGTTGACTGCCAGGTCCAAGGTTGACTCTCAGGTCTTGAGGGCATACAACTCCCAGCCAAGTTAGAATGTCTTTTCTTTAATCAGAACAAGGCAATCCCAGTTAACAGAGCATAATTAATATTTCTCATACCTATAGCTAATTCCAATATTCTATTTTTGCCCTTAACAATAGGACTCAGTCATTAAGACTAAAGAGTGTAAGTAGCAGGAGTTCACTGATCAGTTACATCCAAATAGAACAAACAAGTAATGGTTCTGATTTACTCTCTCTTCTGTGAATCAGATGAGGAGATCAGTGACTGTTTGCAGGACTGGTTAGCACTGAATGTACACACTGTCCACTGAATTTCCCTCAGAGTTTATACGCAGCATTGCACAGTAATGAGGAGTTTTGGATGTGGGGGAGACACAGACCTAGTTTGAGTTTCAAATCTGCCACTTTCTAGCTGTTTGATGCTGAACAAACAGAAGAGCTTCAGGATCCTCATCTATGAAATGGGGAAAATAAGAATGTTGACCACATAGGACTTTTGTGAAGATTCAATAAGATAACAGAGAGCCTGGTACACAGCAAGGGCTCAGTTGATGCCAGTTAAGTCAGTGCTATTACAGACAATAGTTTCCTCTCTGTGGTCACGTTGACCAGTGTGGTGTCTGATCTCCGCTGCATGTGATGTGAAGGTCCGTTCGACATGGCAGCTTCCCCTGTGATCGAGGCTCTGGTGGGTGGAGAACTCAGCTGCCGAACAGCTGGGAAGTGTTCCGGGTGTGCCTGAGAAGTTGGGAACTGGCCTCAGGGAGAATTGTTTTGGTGATAAAGAGGTTGCTATTTTGGCTTTCTCACAGGAGTAATTCACTGATGGCACAGAAAGAACGTGTGTTTTTTTTCTCCACTCTCATTACAGATATATTCCAGCTGTTTTCTGCTGAACTGTCTTTGGTTCCCCACCCCGAGATAGGCCAACTATTTCCTTTAGGTATATCTTTTCTCCTTAAAAAAAGAGAAGAAAAGTATAAGAAAGGGAAAGTTTTGCTTTGGGTATTTCCCAACGAGGACAGGAGCTATAACTCACCCACACTCATGTTCCATTTTCTCTCCTTGATTCTCCCCACACCTCAAAGCTCTGTCAGACACATGACAAAAGCTCCCTGTCTGCTGCGGACTCATCCCACAGCCATTTTTCCCTGTGACAGCTCATAAAATGCTGTTTAATAGTTTATGTGCAAGCATGAGAAAATATTGAAATGATGTCAAGAAAATCAAGCAAAAGGCACTGGTGCCCTGCATGCAACCTTAGTGGGTCCCCTTGGACAGAGCGTTTGCTGGGAGAACTATAGTGACTGATGGTGAGTGGGACTGAGCTGGCAGAAAGGACTGAGGCAGTTTCTTTGGTTGCTGCTGCCTTCAGGACTTAACCTTTCCTATTTTCTGATGAACTAGAGCTTTCATATCAGATATATTTTTCTTTAGCTTTGAGAAGTCAAAGATGGTCAAGAAAAATGTGATCTCAATGTGCCCCCAGATTCCTTTCCTATCTCCGGCTCTGTGCTCTGTGGTCCTGGGGCTGAGCCCTGCCTGCAGACTCCTGTGTCAACTGGCTTTGAGAGAGGCTGGGAGGTAGGGTAGGATGGGAGCACACAGGACAGCTCTCTGCCTTGAGTGGTTTCTCCAGCATGGCTCCATCTGCCCTCTGGCTCAGCTCCCATTGGAGAGGCCTGCTGTGGTGCCAGCCACTGCCCCATGACCTTGGCTGTGGATTCTGGAAGCCCCATGGCCTCTCTTGGACTCTCTTTGCTGTTGTTCATGACTGGGTTGCCTCACTATCTCTGGCTTCCAGCTCTTCTATCAGTCACACTTGTTACTAATTCTCTACATTGATTTTTCTTGATTAAAAAAATATATATAAAGTGGTTTTCTTGTTGGACTCAGACTGTTACAAAAAGGCAGTTAAAGTATATGTAAATACTTTTCAAACAATAAATCCAGTGAACATTTGTTTCTGGATTATCTTAGAAACACATCAACTTAATGCAAACAAGTGGAGGCCAGTTATAATTAGACCTTTGCTCTCTGAACAATGTACAATCATTTTGAAATGTGAAAGTCAAGGCAAATGTTCTAGATCTGAGATGGGAAACGATGAAAAGGCTCTCACATTCCCCCTGACCCCATTTCTCAGGGCTCATGGGCACTGCCTACCTCACTGGTTCCCTCACTTGCTCTCAGGAGAGAGGGAGCAGGAGGATGGGCAGATGTGGGCAGAGGGGCCTGGAACCACTCAGCTTCTTTGTTCCTTTGCCTCAGGGCCTGAGTAAAACAGATTTATTTGTGCCAGGAAAACGGCATGTTGCGGCCACCAGCTCTCTTTTTATTTCTTGGCTCCATCAAGCCCTCAGTCTGTTGGAGTCTGAGGTTTTGGTAAATATGCAAAACCATACTTTCTATTATGATCTGCAATTTTTCAGAGAGGAACCCTCATAAATGTTCAATACAGCTTTTATACCCGGGACACATAAAGTGCAGTACATATACACACAGTCATTTGTGCTTGGCGACTCTGAAAAGCATGCTTTAAAAACTAGAATTTCAAAGCAGCCTGCTGGAGGACATTTAATGCTACCTGGGATGTGGGTGGCGTGAGACCTCGCGGCAGCTCGGGCGCTGGGCTGACTTCGTGCACCTTTAGCCACAAGGCAGGAATTCACAGCAAAGCGGCGTCTCAGTATAGTTCCAATAAAACCAGAAGCATCCAGGCCAGTTACAGAACAAGGCCTGCCTTTTCAGCAGAAAGGCGCTATATAGAGTGACATTGAACTGCTGAAGAAGTCGTCCTGATTCATTTGATAGCAACGCCTGATGGGGTTTTCTGGGCACTTTTTCCTGGCCCCAAAACTTGCCACTGAACAAAACGGATATATGAGTTGTGTGTTACTTATCTATGTTTGTTAACAAAAAAATGAGCTTATTCCCCACTTTATCCAAAAAATATAACAGGATGTGTTTCAACAAATCATTTGTGGATTTTATAAAACTGTTTCTCACCCCAGACTTCAGAGACATAGAACAGTGTGCCATTTGAGCAAGGGCTTTTGTAGTTATACTGCTTAGAATTCTTCTGCTAGTGGGATGCTTATGTGATTTGTGGAGACATTCGTTTCTCTGTTTTCCCCCTTTCTCTAGTTTCAAATAGAAAGACAGTGTTCTGTGTTCTCTTGACTCAAGGGGATGTTCATATCTTTTACCAGCAGCCTTACCTCATTAAGTGGAATATGTGAGGGGTGTAAGGTTGAGGGAGGGGATGCAGGGTAAGATGCACTCCTTCTAACTGGCAAGTCAACCACTGCTCTTCCTTCTTTAAAGTAAGATGAGGGGACAATGGCAATTCCCATGATACAGTTTCCAGAACTGAAATGCACACTAATAGCTTATTAGATTGAAGGAAGTAAGGTCAAAAGAAGCTAAGTAACTCGCTCAAGTTTACACAGGTTAGTAAGTGGTACAGCTGGAATTTGAAGTCTTATCATGAATAAAAAATAAGTGTGTAATAATAGTGTCATCAGAGATTGTTACTACTATTATATCTCTGTTTATTAACCCTTGACCCTGAGGTCATCCCTACAACTCATTTTCCCTCATGTATTCCATGAACATATCAACCCTCCTTGGAATATGGAGAGCTGAGCAGAAAATCACAGATATTTAAACACTAGGGGCCCGGTGCACAAAAATTTGTGCACTTGGGGGGGGGGGTGTCCCTCAGCCCAGCCTGTGCCCTCTTGCAGTCTGGGACACCTCGGGAGGGGATGTCCACCTGCTGGCATGCCTGGTCAGCCTGGGTGAGGGAGGGGTTGAGGGCCATTTTTAGGCTGCCCACAGCCCCTTCAGGGTTTGTGCACTGGGGGATGGGAGGGCTGGTGAGTGCACGCGTGGACATTTCCCACCGGAGGGCCCACGATCACACACACTTGGTGGGCCCCCACTGCTGAGGGGACACACCTAGCACAGAGCTGGGTGGCAAGCCAGGGGCGGACTCTGGTGCAGGATCCCTCGGTGGGGCCCTGCTGCTGAGTGAACACACCCGGGGTGGAGCCGGGCAGCAGACTGGCTTCGGATGCTCCACACTGTGCAACAGATGCTCCTGCATGCCCTGCAGAGGTCCCCAGGGGGCGGATGAAGGCAGCAGACCCTGGACAGGTGCTTCCGCATGTCCCGTAGAGGCCCCTGGGGGGCAGAGCCAAGCTGTGGACCCAGGATGGCTGCTCCTGCAAGCCCCACAGAGGCCCCCGCACTCCCGCATGCCCCATGGAGGCTTCCGGGGAGCCAGGCAGTGGACCTGGGACAGGTGCTCCTGGATGCCCTGAGGAGGCCCCAGGCCAGACCTCCCCCCACTGAGCTGACGCACCTGGCACAGTTGTGCCGGCCACGGAGGCTCCCAGTGCAGAACTACTCTGCCAGCCTCCATCTTGGCTGGGTTAATTTGCATACAGCCACTCTGATTGGCTGGTGGGCGTGGCTTAGGCGTCCTGAAGAAACGGTCAATTTCAATATTACACTTTTATTAGTTTAGATAAACACTGAAGGTACTTTTGACATTTCTATTTTAAAGCAACTCTACTTATATCTGTTTTAAAGTCATCGGCATATAATTTCTGTTGAAGAAGAAGAAAGAGTTTTAGTCTTGAGTCCCACTGCTATAGTGTCTATTGACACTTTAAATGTGCATACTTTTCTGGGGAATTCCATTTTGAGGAATATACTACCTAGAAGTATTGTAAAAAGTGCAAAGATATGTGTAGAAAGGTATATCCCATGATGATTTTGGTAATAGTAAAAAAAAAAAAGGGAAAACATTTACACTATGGAATACTATGCAGCTATAAAAAGCAGGATCTCTTACCCTTTGAGACAGCATGGAGGGACCTAATGGGTATTATGCAAAGCAAAACAAACCAGTCAGAGAAAGACAAGTATCACATGACCTTATTCATATGTGGAAACTAATGAGCAAAATAAACTGATGAGCAACATAGATCCAGAGACATGGATGCATGGAACAGGCTGACAAATCTCAGAGGGAAGGGGATGGGGAAGAGATTAACCAAAGAACTTAAATGCATATATGCATACACCATAGCCCATGGACACTGACAATAGTGTGGTGAAGACCTGAGGAGGGGACAGGAGCTAGGTGGAGAGAGTCAATGGGGAGAATTTTGGGGGCATCTCATACTACCAACAATAAAGATAATTTTTTAAAAGAAAAATAACCAACCAAAGTGTTAATTAAACATATCATTGTATGTTCCTATATAGAGGACTACTAAGCCATTACAATAGAATACAGCACAGCCAGATTAGTGCTTCTCAACGAGTGACTACTCTTTATATATAACACATAGTTTGTAATGCCCACTTTACTTTTATAAAATTAAATCCACAGATAATATAACTTTATTACACAATTGTTTTGAAACCAATATAACTAAAATATGAGGTAGAAATGAAAGAAAAGCAATTTGTATATTGTGTCTGTGATGACTGATTTTTATGTGTCAATTTGTCTGGGCCACAGGGTACCAGATATGTGGTGAAACATTATTTTGGGTGTTTCTGTAAGGATGTTTTGGGGGGTAAACATTTAATCAGTAAACTGAGTAAAGCAGATTGCCCTCCTTAATGGGGGCGGGCCTCATCCAATCAGTTGAAGGCCTGAGAAGAACAAACAGGTTGATCCTCATCTAAGTAAGAAGTAATTTCTCCTGCCTGTCTGCCTTCAAACTGGGATGTTGGTTTTTTCCTGTCTCTGAACTTGAGAGGAAACATCATCTCTTTCTGGGTCTCAAGCCTGTTAGCCTTCAAACTGTAACTGTAACATTGGTTCTTCTGGATCTCCAGCCTACTGACTCACCAGGCGATCTTGGGACTTGTCAGCTTCCAAATCACATGAGCTAATTCCTTACAGTACATCTCTTCATATTAATCAAGAGAGCCCTGATTAAGGCAATATCTATTTCATTATATAATGTTTAGGCACAATGAAATTAACCGGTAGAATAATACTGTCAGATGCTTTAGGGCAACAGATACAAATGCAGACTGACACAGTTGCATTGATGCGATTCCAGACAAAGGAAAATACAAACGTCCCTTACTTTACAGTAATTATATTTCTTGAAAATTCAGGAAATGTGTGTATATTAAACTATGTACAAATGCTTCGTGTTCACTTGTATAGCAACATAAGGTTCTTGCCTCAGATTATAAATAGTTTTTCACCTACATAAATGAGATATTCAAAAGTTATGCAGACGACTAAACAATTTCTCAGTGTGTGCGACTGGCATGCATGTTCCCCACTCAATGCTGTAGCATTCTCCAATTATTTGAAACCTAAACCACCTTCATGTATTTTTATAACCTTCATTGAGAACCACTGATTCTTATGGAAACCTTCCAAGGTAATAATACTGGGTGTGTGCGTGTGTATGTGTGTGTGTACTAGATGTGTAATCATAACTATATGCTGTATCAGTTTCCTGAGGCTACCATAAAAAAAATGAATACAAACCTGGTAGCTTCAAACAACAGAAATGTATTCTCTCACTGTCTGGAGACCAAAAGTCTCAAAGCAAGGTGTCAACAGGGTTGGTTACCGCTGGAAGCGTTGAGGGAGAATCGGTCCCATGCCTCTCTCCAGGTTCTGGTGGCTGCAGACAGTCCTTGGTGACCCTTTGCTCTAATTTCTGCCCTCATCTTCACATGACTTCCTCTGTGTGTCTGTGGCTTTTTCTCTGTGGCACTCATCATTGAATTTAAGGCCCTTCTTATCCCAGGATGATCTCCCAAGCTCCTCACCTTAATCACATCTGCAAAGTCTTTTGTTTATTTTCAATTTTTTTTTTTTTTACTGAAGTAACTGGTTTATAGTATTATATCTTTCAGATATAATGTATCACATCATGCACACCACCAAAAATCTAGTTTCCGTTAGAACAATACATGCTATCTTTTTCCCAAATAAGATCATATTCTGAGGTTCCAGGTACACGTGAATAGTTTAGTGATGGTTGAATACTTTTAATCATTTAAGAAATCTCTCTGTCATAAGCAAAGAACAATGAGGTTGTAGCCAGATTCACTGCCTAGATAGTCTCTTTCTTCAGCTAACGCCTACTTCATTAGAATTACACTTTGTGTGTGTTTGAGGGGAACCGATCTTGACCCCGAGGAAGAAAACAAAATTCTAGACTTGTAAAGGGCTGAAGTAGGGTCCAGCTGGCATTGTTAATAGAAGAGCAGCCAGGCTTCCTGCCGTTGCTGGGGCATCCTAGCAGCAAACCTGTGCAAAAATGATCATTTTTCTTAGAAACCTGTAGGTAAGAAAATAAAATTCTTTGTACCCTACACCAGTACAAGTGCAGGACAGGTTGGTTGGAAATCAGGGCAATCATATGGCACCATTTGAAATAGAGAACATTTTAAATTGGAAAAGGGACAAATGTGCAGTGCTGGAGCCATTACTGGCTGAGTTTTGGAAGTAATAGATTTTGCTTTCACGGTTCATTTCCTGCTTATCTGTATATTGCAGCACATACTTCCCCCTATGAAAAGTGACTTCAAAACAAACATATGCAAGGGCACTTTTGGAATCAAAGCTACAGGTATCAGGTGGTGCTGAAAGGCAGATATATATATTCTGGGGATCTTGATTTGCTTTCAATTTTTCATGCTTTGGTGCATGAATGAAGTTGGGTTATTTTAAAATTGTTTCCAAGGAGACTTTTTAAAATATTTAAGCCACAGGGTTCAAAGTGCATATACCATTTTAATTCTGCTAAAATAAACCATGTGAACATGAAAAGATCTAGACTTTTATTTTGATGTTGATTATTTGTTAAGAACTCAAATAGTCATTTATATAATCAAAGGACATTTGCTTCAAATTGCTTCCATCCATTGTCCTTACCATGAAAGACTGATTGTGTTTTGAACTAGGCTCTTACTTTTTTTTTTATTATGAAAGAGATAAAGAAGAATTTGTATAAAAGAACTTATACATCAAAGAATCAGCTCCTTAAAACGTTTTCCTTTTATAATGTTGGCCTCGTGCCTACATCTGTTCATAAATTGATATGTAGTCTTTTTATGTACATTTGACATTACCGAACATTTCCTACCGTCAAAGATAAAAAATACCAACATGTTGGAAAATGCACTTGAGATAAGGAATTACACAGAAAAGGCTGTGGCTTATGGCTATTTGTTTTCTTGTAGCTTTGCATTAGGTTTATTATAACCTTCTGTTTAACCTGAGATCGAGTTTTTAATACAGTGAAATCCTGGTTCTTTAACTTAGTTTGTTGTGGAAGACTGAGAAGTGATATATGTTCAAAACCAAATTATTTTTTCCCATTAGAAATGATGTAAATGGACTTAATCCATAACAGACCCCCAAATAATTCCCTGTTTTAATATTTCTTATATACAGTATGTGTCTAAAATGCTGTTTATATTATAAATAAATAGTTTAAAAACAAAAAGGACATGATATGTAAATGAAAATTAAACAAAAAGGAAATGATCAGACATGCAAACATCTCTATCATACTTTGCGATTTTTTTAAAGCTCTATCAGTCTCACAACTTCCTTTTTCACTTTACTGTTATCACTAACCTTCTTAGGACCCAGAGTGACTTACTGTACATATCTATAATAATAAAAGCATAATATGCTAATTAGAGCAGGCAGCTGAACGACCTTCTGGACATCATTCCAGACATCCTTCCAGATGAAGCCATGGTGGCAGGGGCTGAGGCAGAGGTAGTTAGGGGCAATCAGGCAGGCAGGCGATCAGGCAGGCAGAAGAGCAGTTAGGGGCCATCAGGCAGGCAGGCAAGTGGTTAGGGGCGATCAGGCAGGCAGAGGCAGTTAGGGGTGATCATGCAGGCAGGTGAGCAGTTAGGGGAAATGAGGCAAGCAGGTGAGTGGTTAGGGGTGATGAGGCAGGAAGGCAAGTGGTTAGGAGCCAGCAGTCCCAGATTGAGAGAGGGAGGGATGACCGACTGCTCGCCTGCCTGCCTGGTCAGCAGTTGGACATCCCCCAAGGGGTTCTGGATTGTAAGAGGGAGCAGGTTGGACTGAGGGAATCTTCTGCCCCCTCTCCCCATGCACAAATTTCATGCACCAGGCCTCTAGTTTATTTAATAATAATAAGCAGCAACAAAATAAAAAAAAACAAAACAAAAAACAAACAACCCCCCCAAAAAACAAAAAAAAGCCATGAAAATATTCACAGCACAATTTTCTGAGATGTTAACAATGCAAGGTTTAGCAGTAAACTGACTCATACTCTCAAATTCTCTCCTTTATTTATCACCTGAGAGACATGTGACTGACTGATCATACAGGTATCAGCAGGAAAGGGCTGCCAGGTTGGGGACTGAGGTTTGTTCGACAACCAAGATACTTTTTCCCTCATGAACAATTTGATTGAGAACTACACGTGTCCTTCCCTAGCATTTTGAGGACTCTAGACTAGAGTGTGTGTTTGAACCAAACTGTTCAAGAAGGGAGAAGTTTGAGAACCAAGGCTGACTATAATTTGTTAACAAATAAAAGTACAATCAGAAGTAACCAAAATCAATATATAAGATAACACCAGAAATCTAAGATTTACTACAATATTTAATAAAACACCTTGTTTTTTGGTTATGCCCAATTAGATTCCAGATCCTCATCTTAGGTAGTTGAGATAAAGGACAAAATTGTTCTCTCATTACATATTGGAAAGCAAAAGAGGGGAATATTGATTTTTTTCTTCCTGACAACACAGAAGAAGGGGAATTTTGAGATTTGAGACAGGTAAGAAATGAATGAAAAAAAACCTCTCAGAGGGAGGAAGGTGGGTGCATGTGTGTGGAAGAAAAGTGTCATAAGAGAGTCATGTGGCAGAGAAAGCCAAGGTGGACTCTAGGCAAGATGACTTCTAAAATTAAAATTTAAGTTATTTATTTCTCTCTCTTGGAATTTTCCCCCTTATCACCAAATCTTTCATGTGTCAGACACCTATCAAGGTACTGTGATAGTGCTGCACTGGGAATGATGTGGAGACAAATTTGGGACATAGACGCCAAGAGGTCATTGAGGCAGCCAGAAGAAGTGGTGGTAAGAATACTGGAGGAAACAGAGTACTTAACTAGGAGTAGGAATTCAAAGCAAAAGGAGGCAGTTGTATGCAAACACTCTAGTCTAGGGTCCTCAAAATGTTGGGGAAGGACACGTGTAGTGGTGATAGAATTGCACTGCTCATATGGTCGTTCAACAGGAACTGCTATGGGTCACAGTTGACTGACAGGTTCCAGCTACCTGACCTTAGACCCATAGGGCATTCACACCTAAGTAGTGCTTCTCCTGGATGCTCCCAGACAATGACTGAACACAGTGGATACTTGAGTTGAGCCATGCCTTCCTCGTGTAGGACCCTTATAACAGCAACATTTTCTTGGGAGCTTTCCATCAGCCAAGACTTTCTCTAAACTTTGCTGAGATCTGAGCCTCTTCCTACCCAATCCTTCATATCCTGTCTTCTTTGCAAGAGTCAGTGTTAAATGAAGTCTGAGAGTTTTCTGTACTTACTTATGTCCCTTTTCTTTATTCTTCTCCCCACCCCAAATCTCTTTGTGTCTGATATATCTTAGTATCTATTCCTTGGGGGACCCAAATTGACATGAGTGGTATCAAGAGTAAGATCTGAGAAAGCTGACAGTAGATGGGGCTTAAGACTGGCTCACTTGATGTCAAATGGTCACAAAGGACCCTTTCCTGAGTGGAACATGGAAGGCTTGATATAGTCTCATGAACAAGGTGAGGGCCTAATTGCTGAAGATTTCCTTAATGGTGACTTTAAAAAATGTCCCAAAGGTGAAAAATGCTCTTGACAGTGCAATGATTCTGGCATGTGAAAGTCTTTGGGGAGTAATGCCTATAACAAGTGGAGTTGCCTTCTTATTAATAAGCTATACTGATGCCCTGTGATGCGACAATAAGAAACTAAGGACAGTTAGCAAACCATTAAAGGCTAAGTGTGAGCCCTACCCAGTTTGGATCAGTGGATAGAGTTGGCCTATGAACTGAAGGGTCCCTGGTTCAAGGGCACATGCCTGGGTTGTGGGTTTTATCCCCAGTGGGGGTTGTGCAGGAGGCAGCCGATCAATGATTCTCTCTCATCATTGATGTTTCTATCTCTCCCTTCTTCTCTGAAACCAATAATATATATCTCCAGCAACCAAATCACTATGATGTGCACTGTGGCAGCCAACTTGCTGGATCTGGGCCACAACTGACCACCCCCAATCGCCTGAGCCCCTCTCCCCAGCCAGCCCTACCCCCTATTACCCACCTCTACCCCAATCAGGGCCAGGCCAGAAAGACCCCACCCATGCCCGAATTCATGCACCAGGCCTCTAGTATACTAATATACACATACATGTATGTATATATATGAGAGTCAGAGGGCCCCTTGACAGCTTAGAAAGAGATCGTTATCTTCTAAAATGGAAGAGTAAAAACAGTTGAGCAGTAGAGATGCTATGATAGACACAGAGCTCCAGAGATGTTTCAATGCTCAGATAAGGCAGCTCTTTCATGCTAAAGTGAGGACCTTGAATGGGAAAACCTGGGACCCTGAACTCTCAGGGCTTGTAGACATGGCATCCCTTGCCTAGGAGGAGGCTATCACTCCTCCTGCTGGAAGTCACTGCAGAGACCTTTCACCTCAAGGCAACAGGTACCTCCTCAGGAGCTGCTCCCACCTCCTGTCCTGGCTGCTGGAGAGAGAACTAGGGCTAACTCTCCAGGTGACCTGGCTGGAGACATGCTGGGCCTGATAAGGGAGGGGGAAAATGACACCTTGGAAGAGTTATAAGAATTAGCTAGCATGTACCATTGAGAATGAATGGATTGTCCCTGGAATTAGATTTTGAGGGTGCTTGACCAAGAAGGTCAGAACAAAATAATGGTTAGGTAAGGATTCATTAACGTTGGGGCTCTCTCTCAGGCTACATAACCTAATACTCTGGTAAGACCCCAGGAGGTCAGGCAAACTCACTCTTTTTTTTTTTTTTAATTTATCTTTATTGTTCAGATTATTACAGTTGTTTCTCTTTTTTCCCCCATAGCTCCCCTCCTCCCAATTCCCACCCCAACCTCTCACCTTGCCCCCCCATTGTCCTCATCCATAGGTGTACAATTATTGTCCAGTCTCTTCACGCATCCCCAACACCCTTAACCCCCGAAAATTGTCAGTCCACTCCCTTTCTATGCCTCTGATTCTATTCTATTCACCAGTTTATTCTGTGCATCAGATTTTTTATTCACTTGATTCTTAGATTCACTCATTGATATATATTTGTTGTTCATAATGTTTACTTTCCTTTTTCTTCTTCCTCATTCTCAAAGGATACCTTTCAGCATTTCATATAATACTGGTTGGGTGGTGATGAACTCTTTTAGCTTTTTCTTGTCTGTGAAGCTCTTTATCCCACCCTCAATTCTGAA
>PVJC01029578.1:0-21768 GCA_004026665.1 Murina feae
CCCCCCCCCCCCCCCCCGTGCACAAATTATGTGCACCAGGCCTCTTACTCTAATCTAATAAAAGAGAAACATGCAAATTGACTGCACCTCTGCTATGCCCCAAACCATACCCAGCAGCCAATCAGAGTGACTTTATGCACATTAACCCAACCAAGATGGTGGCCAGCAGCCATGGAGCTGGAGCAAGCAGGAGGCATGGTTGCCCCAGCAATGGAAGAAGCCCAGCTTCCTACCTGCCCTGGCTGGCTGTGGCCTCCACTCAAGGCAACAAAGTTTCAATTATAGAAGACAAATAAATGCTAGATACCTGCTTCCAGCCAGCCTCGTTGGGAGCTTGGGTCGCTGGGGGCCATAGCCAGCCTGCAAACAACCATCAGCCCCTCACCCAGGGTTGCCACACCCTCATGGGGTGAGGTTCCCACTGGGGGCCTTGGCCAGCCTGCAAACAGCCATCAACCCCTCACCCAGACTGGCCAGGCACCCCAGCAGGACCCCCCACCCTGAAGGGAGCTTGGCCAAACTGAAAATGGTCCTTAGCCCCTCAGGCTGGCCAGGAATCCCAGAGGGGACCCCTACACTAAAGGGGCTGTGGCCAGCCTGCAAACAACCATCAGCCCCTCACCCAGGCTGGCCAGGCACCCCAGCAGGGACCCCCACCCTGAAGGGGATGTGGCCAGTTTGAAAATGGTCCTCAGCCCCTCATCCAGATTGGCAGGCACCCCAGTGGGACCCCCACCCTGGTCCAGGACAGGCTTCAGGACAAACCAGTTGGCCCGCACCCATGCACCAGGCCTCTATCCTATATAATAAAGGGGTAATATGCAAATTGTCCCTAACAGCAGCACCACTGGGAATGACTGGTCACTATAACACACACTGACCACCAAGGGGCAGACGCTCATTGCATGAGCTGCCCCCTGGTGGTCAGTGCGCTCCCATAGGGGGAGCTCTGCTTAGCCACAAGCCAGGCTGACGGCTGCCAGTACAGCGGTGGTGGTGGGAGCCTCTTCCATCTCCTCAGCAGTGCTAAAGATGTCTGCCTACAGCTTAGGCCTGCTCCCTGCTGGCAAGTGGATATCCCCTTAGGGCTCCCAGGCTGCCAGAGGGATGACTGACTGCTAGCATTAGGCCCGATCGGCCAGGGAGCGGGCCTAAGGCTGCAGGTGGACATCCCCTGAGGGGTCCCAGACTGTGAGAGAGCACAGGCCAGCCTGAGGGAACCCCCTAAGTGCACAAACTTTTCTGCACCGGGCCTCTAGTATATATGTATTGTAGAAATCCTATTTGAAGATGATATTTGCAGCATCCTATATAATAAAGAGGGAATATGCAAATTGACCATCACTCCGGTCAGTTTGCACCCACAGCTGAGGCTAAGTTCCCATAACAAGCCTTAAGGAGCAATCAGCAGGGACCTGAGCGTGCCCACCCACCTCCTGCATGGGGCTTGACAGGGGACCTCAGGTCGTGCCTTCCACGCGCAGGGCTTGACAGGAGAACTCAGGCTGCTCCCCCTGCCCTGGCACCAGGCCAGAGGAACTCAGGCTGCACCCTCTTCCCTGGTGCCAGGCCGGGGGACCTCAGGCCATGCCTCCCATCCTGGCCCCAGGCCAGGGGACTTGAGGCTGTGCCCTCCACCCAGCAGGACTTGACAGGGGCCCTCAAGGTGTGCCCTCTACCCTGGTGCTGGGACAGGGGACCTCAGTCCATGCCCCCACCCCAGCACCAGGCCAGGGGACCTCAGGCTGTGCCCCCTGCCCTGGCACCAGGCTGGGGGATCACAGGCCACTCCCTCCGCCCAGCAGGGCTTGATGGGGGACCTCAGGCCATGCCTCCCTGCCCTGGCATCAGGGGACCTGAGGCTGCATGCCCCCCCCCACCTGGCAGGGCTTGACAGAGTGGGACTGGCCGAGTCTGGAACTATCTCAATGAAGGGGGGCTGTCCAGGTTTGGGTCTCGAGCGATTTTGAGGTGCACGTGGGTGGTTGAAGACTTGACTTTGGGTTCCATGGTGCACCCCAGACTCTGACAGGAGGAAGATTTTCATATATGTATTACTAATTTTCTTTAATCTCTGACACTTCTATTATAGAGAAAGGGCAAATAGCAATATTAAAATATTTCCTCTAATTAATCCCCTTTTAATGTGCACGAATTTCGTGCACTGGGCCACCAGTCTTATTCATTATTTAAGTGAAAATCTCAACTTTTTGTGTCAATTAAGTATTTCAGACATTCAGAAGATAGACTCTATTTAAGAATTTTTAATCTTCATGAATATATTGTTACAATTTTTAATCAGAAGTATTGGTTCTTTTTAATGGAATTTATTCCTCTTATATAATATTTTGATTTTGTTACATTTAGGACAAATGCATCTAAAGTAATAAATTTTATTATAAAATTTGCTTAGTCTTAGCAGTTGTCTTCCAGACATGCCACTGACTCATTCTTTTAAAAATAAATCATTATAATGCTAATGAAGTTTTATGTTTGCCCAAAGTGCAATAGAAATGTATGTGAAAATGATGCATTCAGCTTCTTGTTTTATCCTTCGAAACTAGTTATCATTTAAATGTAGAGCCCTCAATTTTCTGCTGCAAAGTCAGATTTATGTTATTAACTACATCCCTAGCAGCAGAATTCAGGGCACTAATTTTTTAAGTGTGTGTCAGTATATTGACTCAAAGTGAATATTTAAGTGGTTCCGAGGAAAATCTCACATTAGAATATGAAGGTCTCTTTAACAAGCTTTTCTTTGGTAGAGAATATTAGAAGCTTATGATTTAAAAATTAAGCCGTTACAGCATTACATAATGAGATTCCTCTTTGCATTCAACAACTTTAGTTTATTTGGGTTATGGAAGGTAAGAGGTAGAATATTTGGAACAGATCAGATACATGCCTGCCTCCCTTTCTTATTTAAGTTTAGTTTATGTTGAGTAATAATTAGTTACTGCCACATACTAGAAAATACTTGCAAGCAAAACAAAACTGGGGCAGAGATGAAGGAGTGGGTGTTTGGGGGAATCTATAATACATTCAACACTAAAGATAAATTTTTAAAAACACTTGGTAGTAAATTACACAGGGAACCTAAATAGGAATTATTATGTGATACATGATTTTGTTGTTTCTTTTAATCTCAAGATTATCTTTTACTTTTGGGGGAAAATCCAAATAATAATAGGCTATCTCATTTCTTTATTAACTAAGCACATACCATTATAAGGCTAGCTAATTTAACAAGGCATTTGGTCTTTTAGATTCTCTCTCTTAAATTATCTTTTATTATAGTCTGCTAGAGGTGCAGTGCATGAGATTCATGCACCTGGAGGGGGGAGGGAGTGTCCCTCAGCCTGGCCTGCACCCTCTCACAGTCTTGGAGCTGTCCAACTGATGGCTTAGGCCCACTCCCCTAAGCCATCAGTTGGGACATCCTAAGTGCTGCTGCAGAGGTGGAAGAATCTTCCACTGCCACTGCTCTTGCCAGCTATAAGCCTGGTATCTGGCTGAGTGGTGCTCCCCCTATGGGAGCACACTGACCACAAGGGGGAAGCTCCTCACATCTGCCCCCCAGTGGTCAGTGCATGTCATAGTGACAGGTCGTTCTGCAGTTTGGTCAATTTGCATATTAGCCTTTTATTATATAGGATTTTTGCATATATCCCTTTATTTTTCATAACCAAATTTTGAATAAATAAATAAATAAATAAATAATATTTTACCTCCTATTTATCTCACTTTTAGATTGTAGTTGGGATCTGTAGCAATGAAGGCAGGAATAAATATGAGACTTTATTATTATAGTGCATAGTAATATGCATGATTTTTAAATTTTTATTAATTTCTGTTTTTTAATTCTCTGTTGTTGGAACTATTACATATGTCCCCCTTTTTCTCCCATTTACCTCTCCCAGCCTGCTCCCATTCCCCAGCCCAGGCCTTCACCACCCTTTTGTCTGTTCCATTGGTTATACTTACATGCATGCATACAAGTCCCTTGGTTGATCTCTACCCGCTCCCCCCACCCTCTCCTGTTTTCCTTCTGGTGTTTCGTGGTATTTTTCATGCTTTTATATCTCAACAGCTTATGTTGTTCATTATATTCCACAAATGAGTGAGGTCATGTGGTATTTTTCTTTCGTTCACTGGCTTATTTCACTTAGCATAATGCTCTTCAGTTCCATCCATGCTGTTGCAAATGATAAGGATTCCTTATTTTTTACAGCAGCATAGTATTCCATTGTGTAGATGTACCACAGTTTTCTAATCCATTCATCTGCTGATGGGCACTGAAGCTGTTTCTAAATCTTAGCTATTGTAAACTATGCTGCTATGAACATAGGGATGCATATATTCTTTCTGATTGGTGTCTCCAGTTTCTTGGGATATATTCCTAGAAGTGGGATTACTGTGTCAGATGGGAGTTCCATTTTTATTTTTTTGATGAAACTCCATACTGTTATCCACAGTGGCTGCACCAGTCTGCATTCCCACCAGAAGTATATGAGAGTTCCCTTTACCCCACATCTTTACCAGTTCTTGTGACTTGTTGATAGCCATTCTGACAGGTGTGAGATGGTACTCCATTTTCCTTTTCATTTGCATCTTTTGGAAGATTAGTGACTTTGAGCATTTTTCATATGCCTATTAACCTTCTCTATGTCCACTTTCTAGAAGTGTCTATTTAGGTCCTAATTCTGTAAGTTGTTAGGTTAGATAACTTATTACCAGTTTTTCTTGTTTTTTTGAGCTAGGCCTGAAGTACTATGAACTTCCCTCCCAGGATTGCTTTCACTGTGCCCCTTAGGTTTTGAATTGTTGTGTATTTCATGTCATTTTTTCCAGGATGTTTTTTATTGCTTCTTTAAACTCTTTGGTAACCCATTCATTGTTTAATAGCATGCTGTTTATCCTCCATGTGTTTGATGGTTTTTTTAATTGTTTTTAGTTGATTTCTAATTTTATGCCATTGTGATCTGAGAAGATACTTGATATGATTTCAATCTACTTGAATTTTAGAGACTTAGCTGTGTCCTAGTATATGGTCTATCTTTGAAAATGTCTCATGTTCAGTTGAGAAGAATGCATATTCTGTAGCTTTGGGACAAAATGTTCTGAAGATATCAATTAGTTCTATCTGATCTAGTGCGTCATTTAGGATTGCTGTTATCATGTTGATTTTTTTGTCTAGGAGATGTATTCAGTGATGTCTATGGGGTATTAAAGTTGCCAACTGTGATTGCATTGCTGTCGATCTCTCCCTTGGCATCTTCCAGGAGGTTTTGTAATGTATTTGGGTGCTCCTGCATTGGGCGCATATATGTTTACCAGAGTAATATCCTCTTGCTGTATCTATCCCTTTAGTATTATGAAGTGGCCTTCCTTATATCTTGTTATAGTCTTCACTTTGAGGTCTATTTTGGATCGCTACCCCAGCTTTTTTTTTTTTCTTTTCATTTCCATTTGCCTGAAAAAAAATTTTCATTCTTTTACTTTCAGTCTGTGTGAGTCCTTTGTTCTGATGTGGATCCCGTGTAGACAGCATATACACTGAGTGGCCAGATTATTATGACCACCTGATGTTTGTAAGCAAATTGGCTATAATTTTGTGCTGAAGTTGCTAGAGGGCCAGACCATTATAAACATCTGAATAGCACAACATACCTAAGTATCGTTGCTGATTCATCCTATCATGTTGATGGCGTATCCCAATGGAGATGGCTTCTTCCAACAAGACAATGCGCCATGCCATGGTGCTCGTATTGTGCAGGAGTGGTTTCAAGAACGTGAGGGAGACTTTACCTTGCTTAGGTGGCCCCCACAATCACCAGATCTCAATCCAATTGAGCATTTGTGGGATTAAGTTAAAAGAGCCAGCAGGCAGCTGGTTGCACAACCATCAAATCTCATAGAACTGGACAGTGCTATTCATCAGGCATGGTGTCAGATTCCTCGCATCACCTTTCAACATCTCATGGAGTCAATGCCAAGAAGAATTCCCTCAGTATTGAAGGCTAAATGTGGCCCAACGAAGTACTGATGGGGTGGTCATAATAATCTGGCCCGTCATAATAATCTGGCCACTCAGAAATATGGGTCACGTTTTCTTATTCATTCAGCCACCCTGTGTGTTTTGATTGGGATATTTAATTCATTTATGTTTAAGGTTATTATTGATAGGTACTTGTTGGTTACTATTTTTATTCTTTTTGTTTGTGTTTCTGCATTTCTTTCTACTCCTTCTTCTTACACCAGTCCCTTTAGGATTTCTTACATTACTGGTTTGGTGGTCATAAACTCCCTTAGCCTGTTTTTATCTGCAACGCTCCTGATTTTAATTTAAATGATAGCCTCGTTGAATAGAGTATTATTGGAGTCAGTCCCTTGCTTTTCATTATTTTATGCACTTCACTCCATTTCCTTCTGCCCTGATGTATTTGTGTTGAGAAATCATTTGCTAGTATAATGGGAGATTCCTTGTAGGTAACTCTGTCTCTTCTTTGCAGCCCTTAATATTCTTTCTTTTTTGTTAATATTTGCCATTATAATTACTGTGTATCTTGGTGTGGGTCTTTTTAGGTTAATCTTGTTCGGGACTCTGCTTTTGTGACTTTTTTTCTTCCTCAAGTGAGGGAATTTTCCTCTCGTCATTTCTTTAAATAAGGTTTCTATTCCTTGCTCTACTTCTTGTCCTTCTGGCACCCCTATTATGTGGATGTTGCTTCATTTCATGTTGTCCCCAAACTCCCTTATACTCTCCTCCTTTTTAATTTTTTCTTCCCACTTGCTCTTTGGATTGGGTATAGTTTCTACCCTTCTAACTTGCTGCCTCGGCCCTCCATTTCTTAGAGTCTACCTTGTAACCTTACATTGTGTTCCTGATTGCAGCTATGTCATTCTTCATTTCTTCTTGATTTCCTACACATATTGGTGAATTTCTCATCCAGACATTTGAGCATCCTTATAACCATTATTCTGAATTCTTTCTCTGACAGATTGCTCCATTTAACTTAGTTCCTTTTCTGTTGATTCCTCCTTTTCTTTCCTTTAATGATTGTTTCTTTTTCTCCCCATTTTTGCTCTCCCTTTGTATTTGTTCCTATGTAGTGAGAGTTGATATCTATTTCTGGCCCTGGGAAACCTGTGTGAGGTCTGAGAGGTTGAAGCCCCTAGTGGTCCAGTGATACAGGACTCCTTAGCCCGGAAGCTGGGTCTGCCTTGAGTCTCATGCCTTTTTTATCTCTACTCTGAGTTGTATTCCATTCCCCTACATTTATGGTCCCTGAGTTGTCTGCTGCAGATGCTCAGGTTCAGTGGGGCACGTGCACTGTTCCTATGATATGTGACTCCTTATGAGGGCCCAGAGCTCTCTGGCATGAACTTTAATGTGCATCCCCAGTGCCTGGGGTATGGTGGAACCCTAGGTACCTCTGGCAGCACATTTGTAGTGCCGTCCTGTGCCTGGGTGGGATGCTGATCCAGGCACCCTTGGCCCACACTGTCAGCACAGTCATGGGGCCTGTGTAGGGCACTGGGTGGCTCCATCTTGCACCAGTATCTCAGTCCTGGGGGCCTGGGCAGGGTGTACACTGGTAGCTCCTTTTTACTCCAGCAGCATGGTCCTGGGACCTGGGCAGGCGGAGTGCAGGGCCCCCTTGGTTTGCACTCACAGAGCGGGTTGCTGGAGTATGGGGTCCAGAAGTCTGGGCAGGGAGGTGCGCTACTGGATGTCTCTCTGGTGTGTGGTCACTAGGACATCTTGGAACCCACTGCGAGGTAGTGTGACGGTCGTCCCTCAGGGGCTCACTGTGTAGGTTCAAGGTTGAGGCCCAGGCCAGTCTGAGTGTTGGTGTGGCCGCGCTTCTGTCCTCCACTGCTGCCCGCTTCATGATGGCGTGGGCTCTGTGCCAGGTGATACTTTTTTTTTAAAGCCAGATAGAGAAAAGGAAAGAGAGGAAAGAATTCCACATACATATAAATAAGTACTAATGCATTGAGGAAGCACAGGTAAAGATAAAACCAAAATATTTTTCTATAGCTGTTTCATACTTCAATGTCACTGGATTATTTCCTTCCCTAGTCCCTAATATCAACATTTTAAACATTTGATTGTAAGTGATTTCCACCCCTTAAATCAGACTAGCTTTACAGCTGCTTAGGGTCTTAAAGTATTTAGGATGTGATTTTTCCCCCCTCTCCTCTTTCTCTCTGGAAATAAAGAGGTATCTAGGAATGAAGATAATTGCCGTTTTCTTGTGCTACAAGTTTTCTTAAGCTGTGGCCCAAATTTGAGTAAGTTATCAGGATTTATCATTGCCATTTGAAGTTGTAATTATCTTTCTATGTTGAGAAACAGACTATATGCTTTAAATTTTTTAAGTTTATTTTTGAATTAACTACTTACATTCACATTGAATTCTAAAGATTTTCAAAGAGAAGAAGGTATAAATTTGAGAGGTATATTTTAGAACCCTGGGTATCGTGTTAACGAAAAAACCCAATGAAACCTGTAGAGAATTTTGTGAGTTTATTTGAGCCAAACTGTCGAAATATGCCAGGAAGCAGAACCTCAATGAATTGAGATAATGCTCTGGAGAATGGAGCGTTCATACCGTGTTTTTTATAAATTTTCCATCAAAAGGAAAATATGTAAGTGGGTTACATGAAATTCATTGGTGATAGATTAAGGAGGTGGGATAAAGCAAAGCTGGGAAATCTCTGGGATAGGGTAAAAAGTGAAATATAGACATATGCTTCTTTTACACAGATGCCTACAGGATTGTTTAACATAGTTAACAGTTGACATTAACTTGATAAAAATAACAATGAGGGAATGTCCTGGGGCCGTTTGTTGTGCCCTGATGGGTCTGGAAAGAAAGGGAAGTTACAAGTTACCCAAACATTTCATAAATACGTTATCTTAGAGGCAAAAGGACAAATGTGCTTAGTAAAGATCAAAGGTGATCTTTGTCAGGGAAAATACTGGTGTAGGATGTGACTACCCACTATAACTTGTTTGTAGTTAAATGTCTAATTTTCAGACCATCTTTTGTGGTTACTTTAGGTCTCTGACTTTGCAAGACTGCCACGCAGGCCTCCGCTGAGCTTTTCAGGCTAGCATGCGGCTCCTTTTGTCCACAGTTGGGTCAACTTATCAGAAAAAATATCTGAATATTCTTGATTAGAAAGACAATTTTTCATTCTTTGAGAAAGTGAAACCAAAATGTGGTGTCTTTGAGTCCAAGTTAGTTCTCTCACAAAATCAAAGAATGAAGTCATGGTCAAAATGGTTAGCAGAACTATAGTTTGTTGAGAGAAGCTAGTCCTACAAAAACGTGTGGTGTAGCTTGTGTTCCAGGAGCAGGCCATTGTCCAGAGCTTTCTTTTCATGTTACAGACCGGTGTTAAAGTCTATTAGTCCACGTGTAGAGTCCCACATGGCCATAAGCCACGTTGCCACAGGAGAGCTTGTCTCTTGCCATCAACAATCTAGTGTGGGGAGAAAAGAGGTGGGGAGGGGGTCAGTGAGTGTGTTTTTAAAAATTATATGCTTGTTAGCTTCTGATTGGCCCTTTCAAAGAAGTTTGCCTTAGCAACATCCTTGGGATTGGTTTGTATGCCTCACTATCTTGTGATTGGTTATCTGGATGCTACCTGTCTTAGCAATATCCATACATTTTAAAGTTCATGACTCTTGCATGTGCCCTTCCTTCTCCACTAATTTGGGGTGCCTTAGTAACTTCACCTAGCTGGTTCCCCAGTTTCATTTCCACCGCTGCCCCATCGTCCTGATTCCTGACTACCTAGCCTCCCTCTTTTGCCTCAAAAGGAAGGTCATCTGATTCCCCAATGACTGCCTCAGTTTATCTTTTAATACATGTATAATTTGAGTTTTACTTTACTGAGTTATTTTTTATATTATATTAAAATATTTAAAAATCAAATAAACAACATGAAATAGAAGAATTGGAATGTTTCAAGTTTGGTTCCTATTATGTAAAAGCAAGAAGCTGACAGAATTGACCATTTTTACTGCGCAATTAATGAGAGATTTGATGATTTCATCAATTACAATGTTCACATAAATCTAAACATTTCACATTAGAAAATAGTTTGTGTTTTCTTGTCTTAAACAGAGGCAGGAATTTTTACCCACTAAAGAACACTTGGCACAGGACTGAAGTTGTCAAATTGTGTGAATACAGCCTAATGCTCTAAGCACCCATGAACATTTCTCCACTAATGGATCTCTTAGGCTATTTAACACAAATGTTTGTTAGAAGTGATAGGAAATGTAAAGAGCTCTGAACAATACTTAATCCATTTATACCTAAAGGTTCTCTAAAAACCCATCCTCACCTACACACAGGTGTTTTTGTGTGTGTGTTTGTTTTGTTTTATTTTATGTAGTTCCATAGCAAGCTAAGTAAAGTAGACCAAATAGCTAAATTCCTTTGGGCATAAAAAGTTATAACAAGGTTATAACAAGGTTTGCATATGAAAGATATTCTCTATGCCAGAGCCCTTAGCTGTCTCTGAGAATTTGCTAGTCCTGGAAGGTGCTGTCTGAGGCCAGCAAAACGTATAAAATGCAGAAAGTTAAGTTAGAAGGCCTGGTCAGTCCCTGCCTCACCAAACAATTAATTTAATTCCTAGATATGAGTGTTAGGTTTTTTATTATCAGTAATGTGAAACAGAAATAATCTGTCTTACTTTAATTGGACTGATGAGGGTCAAAGGAGTTAACATTTGTGAAAAAGCTTTGACAAGTATAAATTCAGTATGTAAATATTTGTTCTTAGGAGTCATTACATCTAAGGTGCCCTTGAAGTTTCTTAAAGAAAGAAACTTTTGTTGTACAACTAATTTTCGCTTAACAAAAACTTCTCACCGAGTAGAAAAACTTTTTTACCCATCAGTTTGTAAATCATTTATCTACTCCTTCAACGAAAGGGCTTATAAAATGACCATGAGACAGAAAAAGCTTTCTATTGTATTCATCCAGGCCATAAGAACAGATATAGTTTGCAAGGTATTTTATGCAGAGCATGCATGATTTATTTTTACCTTACTGTGTTCTTTTCTACATTAGGTATATTGGCAATTTTTTATAATTGGTATTTTTTATTTTTTTAATATATATATATTAAAATATATTTTATTGATTTTTTACAGAGAGGAAGGGAGGGGGCTAGAGAGTTAGAAACACCAATGAGAGAGAAACATCAATCATGAGAGAGAATCATTGATCTGCTGTCTCCTGCATGCCCTATGGGGATCGAGCCCACAACCCAGGCATGTGCCCTTTACTGGAATTGAACCTGGGACCCTTCAGTCCACAGGTTGATGGTCTGTCCACTGAGCCAAACTGACTGGAGCGGTATTTTATTTTAATGCCTACATATAAGACATGTTTTGCTTTTTTTAATAAGCTCGACGAGTCAGAGTATTTTGGGTTTATTGCCTATTATATAAATGCATGCAGCTGACTGAATTGACCAACTTAATAGAAGAATTAATGACTGGTTTGATACATATTTCCATTATGTGATTTCTGCAATTACCAGGTTTGTGTACATATAAGTATTTCACAGCAGAGAATAAATTATGTGTTTGTTTGTTTTAAATAGGGACAAAAACTTTTACCCACTGAATATATGTATGTTGTACAGGGCTAAAATGTCTCTAATGTGTATTTATAGAGGTTAGTGTTATACATTAATTTCTATTTATTATTCTCTCTCTGCCTTATTGAATCTTATAATTCTTTTTTTTAAATATTTTTTATTGATTTTTTGCAGAGAGGAAGGGAGAGGAATAGAGAGTTAGAAACATCGATCAGCTGCCTCCTGCACACCCCATACTAGGGATGTGCCTGCAACGAAGGTACATGCCCTTGACTGGAATCGAACCTGGGACCTTTCAGTCTGCAGGCCGACACTCTATCCACCAAGCCAAACCAATCAGGGCTGAATCTTATAATTCTTTAAGGTCCAAGTCTCCCCCCCTCTTGGCCAAACCTACAAAATCACCTCAGGTCATGAGCATTGCTATCTTTTGAATACTAAGGCCCATGATATGCTAGGATGAAAAGTATTAAGATGGGTAATTCTATGCAAGTCTCTGTGAGATTATTGGATTACCCTGCCAAACAATGGGTGTGAAACTGAAATGTGGGTGTTTTGAGTTCAAGTTCATTGTCTCATGAAATTGAAGAATGAAGTCATGGGCAAAAATGATTAATGGACCTGAAGGTTTATTGAGAGAAACGAATCCTGAAAAAGATACAACTGGGATTCCAGGAACCAACCAGTGTCAGAGCTTCCTTTTCCATGTTATAGCTGGGAGTAGTTCAATATCCAAAGTAATTAAAGTGTGATATTCCATGTGTGGAGGCCCAAATGGCCATAAGCCATGCGATGGGGAGTACATCTCCTGCCATTAACTCAAGAATCTAGCACAGGGAGGGTGAGAGAGAGAAAGTGCGTGCACTTTTTTTACGTATGCTTGTTAGTTCCTGATTGGCTCTTTCAAAGAATATTGTCTTAGCAACATTCTTGGGGTTGATTTTTATACCTTACTACCTGGTGATTGGTTATCAGCAAGCTACCTGTTTTAGCAACATCCATACATTTGAACATTTGTCTATTGTGTGTGCTGTCCTTTCCTGCCCATTTGGGTTGTCCCAGTAACTCCGTCCAGCTGGGTTTTCAGCTTCATTTCCCTTTCCGTGGTCCTGTCCCTATTTACCTAGCTTCCTTTTGTCTCCTTAGGTGTGTGTACCAAAGTCTTTTCACAGAAACTTACTGTTACTTCTGGAAAATACTCTGAATTTCAAGCAAGCAACAAATGTAAACTTTAGATACAGATTATTTTTAAGTTTCCTTGGTGGATAATGTAAATACTATATTTGTGGAAATTGATGATAGGTAATTAAAAGTACTTAGTCTCAAAATAGGCTTGTAGACTGAAGAAAGTAGCCATTCTATTAGGAACTATAATTGACCCTCAACCAATCTTGCTTAAATGACTGTACAGCCAATTAAAATGAGAAACTGCAAACGGAATGCATTAAATAATTTCATTATGAATCACTACAGTATAAAATCAAGAAATTGAGCATTTATTCACTATAAAGATAGTTTATAATTTTCACTAAACTTTAATAGAAATGAGAAACTGTAGTGAATAGCCTGTTTCCCCACACTAGCTATAAAGTTCTCAGAATGGCTTTTCTGTTGAAAATTACAACTATCCTATATAATAAAAGGCTAATATGCAAGTTGACCTTAAAGCATAATGACTGGGAATGACTGGTCACCATGATGCGCACTGACCATCAGGGGGCAGACGCTCAATGCAGGAACTACCCCCTGGTGGTCAGTGCACTCCCACAGGGGGAGCTCCACTCAGCCACAAGCTGGCTGATGGCTGCAAAGTGCAGTGGCAGTGTTGGGAGCCTCTCCCACCGCCTCGGCAGCACTAAGGATGTTTGACTGTGGCTTAGGCCTGCTCCCCACAGGGACTGGGCCTAAGCCATCAGTGGGACATCCTCCAAGGGCTCCCAGGCTGCCAAAGGAATGTCTTATTCCTGGGGAGCAGGCCTAAGCTGGCAGGTGGACATCCCCTGAGGACTCCCAGAATGTGAGAGGGTGCAGGCCGAGCTGAGGGACACCTCCCGCCCCTGCGTGCACAGATTTTGTGCATTGGGCCTCTAGTATACAAATAAAATGCAGTTACAATATAAGTTTGTATTATAGACTTGTGCAATATTCTATGTATAAATACTGACAGTTACAATTACAAAGTATTCAAAGATTTTCATTAAAATTTTAAAAAGATAAATTAGGTTCTTCTATTTAAAATGGTGGCAGAATGCTTTTATGTAAAATGCAGAAGCAGTATATTTAGTGGTCAAGCTCAGAATAAAAGCCAGAGTGCTTAGAAAGCTTGTAAAGGGTTTTTTTGTTTTGTTTTGTTTTGTTTTGTTTTGTTATTTTCTGATTCTCTGTTATTACCTAGTGTGCTTCTAGCTCCCACTCAAGGTATTCCTAAAATATACCTGTACATTTCTGCCTCCGGATATTTGTACTGTTTCTCAAGGTTCACTGTCTCAACTCTGAGGCATTGGTCAAATGTCACTTCCTCAGTAAGACCTTCTGTGGACACCCTATTTCAAATCGCAACACTCTTCTCCACCTTCCTGCCTGAATTTTTCCAATTGTACTTTCTACTGTATTATGCAAATTCTTCACTTACAATTTTAATTTTTATATTTTATAAAAATTCTGTATTATGTGGAATCAGATGAGTCCCATAGAATTTCATTTTTGTTAATCCTCATCATAGGATATATTTTTCTGTTTTCAGAGAGAGTGGAAAGAAGGGAGGGATGGGAGGAGAGAGAGAAACAATGATGTGAGAGAGACACATCTGTTGGTGGCCTCTCACATGCACCCCAACTAGGCTGTGAATCAAACTTGCAACCCAGGTATGTGCCCTTTACCAGGAATGGAACCCATAACCCATGGGTGCTGGGAGGATTAAGGGGGGGGGGGGTTGATGCTCTTAACCACTGAGCAACACCAGCAGGGCTGCAATTTTTGTTTTTATTATCTCTCTTCACTGTAAGTAAGATCCATAAAAGTAAGGCATTTTGTTTAGCTTATTAATTGCCGTATTCCCAGGGTCTAGAACATTGCCTGTTAAATATTTCTTGAATAAATCTAAGGCTTATCTATATCTCCTATTAAAATAACCATGTAAATATTTAATTTAATAATGGTAAATATACTCAATTGGTTGCAAATTGGATATGAGGATAGATGGCAAACCAGAGTTCATTTGTCATTGGTCTAGTTATTTGATCAGATATGCCATTTTACATTGTTATAGTATACCAGAAACTATTTGAAGTGCTTTACATATATTAATTAATTCATGCCTTACAACAACCTTGTGACACTAGGTACATTTTACACTTAAGAACACCAGAGTTTAAATTTAGTATTGCAACTATTGGTCATGCAACTATTGTATAGGAAGTTAAGATTCACTGAGATAGGCGGTGTGTCCAAAACCCATACTCCTAACCAAAGGTCATGGGTAATCTTACTGTATAGTTGCTTGGACTAGCTTTAGTGGTATCCTTTTTATTCCTTTTGTTTTGCAAAAAATAGAAAATTTGGAAAGCAATAATTTCTGTTTAACCACTGTAGTTTTATAAACATTTGTTATTATTTTTTGCAGTGGGATGCCATTACTGAAATGGATGAACATAACAGGCCCATTCACACATACCAGGTATGCAATGTAATGGAACCAAATCAAAACAATTGGCTTCGTACAAACTGGATCTCCCGAGATGCAGCTCAGAAAATTTATGTGGAAATGAAGTTCACACTGAGGGATTGTAACAGCATTCCATGGGTCTTGGGGACTTGCAAAGAAACATTTAATCTGTATTATGTGGAATCAGATGAGTCCCATGGAATTAAATTCAAGCCCAGCCAGTATACAAAGATCGATACAATTGCTGCTGATGAAAGTTTTACCCAGATGGATTTGGGTGATCGCATCCTCAAGCTCAACACTGAAATTCGTGAGGTGGGTCCTGTAGAAAGGAAAGGGTTTTATCTGGCTTTTCAAGACATTGGGGCATGCATTGCCCTGGTATCCGTCCGTGTTTTCTACAAAAAGTGCCCCTTCACTGTACGTAACTTGGCCATGTTTCCTGACACCATCCCAAGGGTTGACTCCTCCTCTTTGGTTGAAGTAAGGGGTGCTTGTGTGAAGAGTGCAGAAGAACGAGACACTCCTAAACTATATTGCGGGGCTGATGGAGACTGGCTGGTACCTCTTGGAAGGTGCATCTGCAGTACAGGATATGAAGAGATTGAAGGTTCTTGCCATGGTAAGAAACATTTGAATTTACTATACATAAATTTAGAACTATACCATTTCACATTGTTCTGATGATATAATACCTATTGTGTTCCAGATGAAATGATTTTTCTTTATGTGAGCTGTTTTATGAAGGTTTGTTCATCTAATAAATATATACATTTAAAGTTTTTACATATCCTTGAGAAAGATTATATGATTTTTTTTGTATTTAGCACTCATAATCAATACACAAATATAGAAATACATTTGTTGTTTGGCAAATAGTAACAAAGTAGATATATTTCCCTCTCGATAGTAAATTATTTACAAGTTTGTTTTCTATTGCACTGTATTGAATTTATTGACTTTTTTTGTTGGTTCTATATTTATAATTAAAGGAATGAGAATAAGTAAGAAAAACATGCTTTTATGTACTAAAGGGTTATGAGTAAGAGTAAAATGTGTGAATACTTAAAGATTTTATATATTTATAAAACTCTTGGGTTTTGAAAAGCTCACTAGCGTTTCCAATGATGAGTATGTTGGAAATTTGAAAATTTAGTATTTGCATAAAATGTCTGCAGTATATTCTTATGAAGCATAAGCCAGTTTTCTCTACTATTTAAAAATTAAAACACATTTCATTGAAGTTTATCAATATAAATTGAATTCAAAAAAGTTATTTACTCATAACAAAGATTTAGAATGGAAGAAAAATAAGTCATAAATTATCCTTTGGGGGATTCCATAAAATATTTTACATTGGAAAATATTCTAAAGAAAAATTCATATGTGTGAGTAATTATTCAATGAGGTTAAGAAGACAATAAGAACTTGGGATAAACAAATTAGACAAACTCTCCATGTAGTTTTACCATATTTTAAAATAGGAGAAGCTGGGTGTTAATTGGTAAAAATAAAGTTTTAAAAATATTTAGAGAGTCATTTTATAACTAACAATTTATGTGATTGCTATTATTAAATATATGTATTTTTTCCTGGTGTTGACTATAGAAATACAGGTAATGACAATCGCTGATGGCTCGATGGTTTTTTACTTAATATGTTTGTTCTGTGAAGTTACATTCTTATGTACCAGTACATTCCTTAAAATTCCTTCCATTGTTTAGCAAAATTGATTTTTAACAAATGATAATCATTATCAGCTCATCTAGAGCTGCTGCTAGACTCATCTGTTTTTATGGTTGTTACCTATATTATAATTTGTTTGAGTGCAGAACTATTAGTGTATAGTGTGTATTATTGATGTTATTGATATCACCCATTTCTATCCTCTGATAATATTTTTTATCCTTCACCCTATTGCTATCAATCAATAAGTTATCTCCCAAGCTAATCTCTGAATTACACATGCCTAAATGGCAGATTAATTGAAATTTATATGAATAAACCATACTTCAAGTAGTAATGTGACACCATATGTGTATGTGTGTGTATATATGTATATGTGTGTGTGTATATATAATTTTCTTTTCTTTCATTCTGTTCTGTTAGAACAATTAAGTTATTAAAATTTATGAATATGTACTATCTGTTAATCACTTTGGTAGTTGGTAGACATAAATAGAGTATATGTTTCAGTTATCTGTTGATTTTGAGACAAAACAGCCAGCATTGCTTAGTGTAAAATCACAATGACTTATGATTTCTCAGAGCTCAGCCAGGGTAGTTCTACTTAATGTAGATAAAGCAGAGGTCACTGATGCAGCTGTTTCCAGCTGTGAGCTTGACTGGAGTTGCAATGTTCAAGATGATCTTTTATCTGCTAGGGGCTTTCTCTAGATGGCCTCTCATCATTTAAAAATCTAGTTCAAGCCTTTTTATAGTACAGTAGCTGGCTTAAGAGAGAGTTTGTTACATGCCCAGTATAAAGTGAGAATATGATGGAACTTCACAAGGGTTGAATACCTGGAAGTATGTTTATAGTGAGTTGCCAATGTGATAGTGTAACACAGTTCACTGTCTAGTTTCTCATGATTAATGTTTTCTGTCGTGTACAAATACCCACACCCTCCCATAGCTTTATCTCATACGGCATTGTGTTGAAGACAAGAAGAGCATCATTGAAATCAATTGCAGATGTGTATGAGGCTAACATTTCTCTTAACCTGAAGAACTCAGAACTAAAATGAAACTTTTTGTTCCTCAAACACAACATATACAGGACAGGCAGAGGTTGACTGTAAAAGAGCCTCCAGTTTCTAAAGGCAGGTGTACAGCAGTCACTGAGTCACTGTGATTCTGAAGTTCGGATAGATGCTGTAAGGATCCATTGCTGTAGAGGCAGAGAATGGTCCACTGTGGTTTCGGCTTCATCACTTTGCCCTCTGAGTCAACTTGCTCATGTATTGATGTGCCAGTTGCCAGTTTCAAGAGCTGAAAAACAGTCTTAATTTGATCCACAACATTATGACGTATTTTTTCTATTTTCCCAGTTACCGTAATCAGTGTTCCCTTTTATTATCTCCAATAGCAATTGCTTTACTTCTCTTCCACCCTCCACTCCTTGCTACGCTTCCAGCCTTTACAATCTGTTTAGTACCAAAGCAAATGCCACAATTTAATTTTTTTCTATAACAGCATCCTTTGTCTGACACAAGTTATTAATTTACTATCTGGAAATACAGTCTAGGCTCAGCTGAGTGATTCTTCTGTTGATCTTACCTGGAGCCCTCATGTAACTGCACTTTTTGGGATATTTAACAGAGCTGGACATTTAATATGGCTTCACTCATATGTGGGATATTTGAGGCCCTAAGGTTGCTTACTGTATAAATCTTGATAATAATTTTAATATAGGTCACTTTAGGAAATTACTCTAATTTTTTTTCTTTCTGGGATAGCCATTAAATATAGTCATTCACCATACCATCCAAATGGCTGCACAATTGGACCTTGTCCTAGTCTATTCTTTTTCAAATTTTATCTCCTGTTCTTATAACTTTGCTTTTGAACAATCCATGTGGTATGCTTCCTATCTCCTGCTTTTAAAAATATTTCATCTACCGTAGATACTTAGTGTTTCTTTTTCCTTCTTCTGTGATGGAATTTTATTCATCCTTCCAAGCCTAACACAAATGCCATATATGTAGGTTTTCACAAAGTTAATCTCTCTCTCCTCTGTCCTACAGTCTGTACTAATTATGTGTCTATTTCATCAAGGTTGTAAGATCAAATAATTGTATTTAAAATCATGAGTATAATGAAGTACCCTGAGATTTATTGATGTAAAAGATCCTAAGACTCTACTGAGTAAAAATAGACAATTGTGCTACAGTATGCTCATTTTTCTCACTCCTTGAAATTGGAAGGTTGTAGTGTTTTAGATCTAGAAAACCTTAGAAAATGCTTTTCTCTCTCATTTTATGAATCAGGATGCTAAATTACTGAGAACAGACTGTTATTCCCTGGGGCTACTGAGTAACTAATACTAGATTGAGAACTGAAGCCTGTATTTTTCTTAACCTTGTCTTTGTGTGCTTTCCTTCCATACTTCCCTTCTTTCTCCTGTTGCTCACTTCTTCCTTTCTTCCTCTTTAACTTTCACATTCTAGGCATCCATGTCCTTAATCTTGATGCTTTCCTGCCCGCCAAAAACTGCAGAGGAACTCGGAGTTCTCATCATTAAGTAAGCCCTGTGTCCCGTGTTCTTATTTGCTGGAGTCTGAATGGGCACTAGGATAACAGTGTCTGCACATCCACTCTGAAATCCAGGCTACTAAGAATTGTGGGAAAAATATAGATTTATCTATAAATTTGCTGTTAGAGATGATAAATAAGAAAAATTACAATTAGGTTTTAGGAATATTCATAATTTATTTGAATAGATTTGTTAATTTTAGTCTGCTATGTAATGAAAACACAATAAGCTGGTTTAAAATGTAATAGGCTATATTTACCCATACTATCGATATCAAATGAGCAATGTACATTAATCACATTGAGATAATTGATTGTACTATTGAATGTTGTACTACTAAATGTGTGAACATGTGATTCCTTTCTCTGTAATATTGTTAAGGTTTATCTAGATCCAAAGTTTAGAAGCACAAAAGAGGGAGGTACTCTTATCCTTGCTATAAATCAGGTTTAATTGGACATAAACATTATATTAAGCAGAGATGCTTAAATTTAAAACTAAGCACAGTAGCCCTGACTGGTTTGGCTCAGTGGATAGAGTGTCGACCTGCAGACTCAAGGGTCCCAGATTCGATTCCAGTCAAGGGCATGTACCTTGGTTGCAGGCACATCCCCAGTAGGGGGTATGCAGGAGGCAGCTGATCAATGTTTATCTCTCATCAATGTTTCTAACTCTCTATCCCTTCCCTTCCTCTCTATAAAAAATGAATAAAATATATTTTAAAAAACACAAAAAACTAAGCACAATAATTTAGGTTATTTTATTATACATAATAAAGTATTTTATTCTCGGTTCAGATCTCAAATTATCTTTCTTAACTTTTTATTTTATTTTGTAGATTCATAATTAAAATGATCATACTTAGGCATATTGATGCTATAGAATTTTTAATTGTCTCATTTATTTAACAATAAATTAAATTTAAAAATAACATTAATTCATAAGGCATTAATTTACATCAAGTAATCTTTCACTTCATATATCTAAGAATATTTTAACACTATGGGAGAAATAATTAGAAATAATTAGCATGCAATATTGAATACAGTTTTTGTTTATTTGTGAGTATTGAAGTGACATGAATCTCTAATAAAGTCCTCTTAGGTAGTAATTTGGAATAAATCTCATTAAGCTAGTGGCATTTGTACTTAGAGCCATTAGTTAGGTTTTAGGATTTTAGACCTGCTATATGTATATATACACACACACACACATATACACACACATATATATATAATACATTCCTTAAACCTTCAAGTATCATGTGATATAATCTAACAAAATAACATTTGGTTATGGAAATTAAAGTTCTGAAACACTGAGAACTAAAAATAAATCCTCTTTCTAGAAATATTTTTATTTTTTCCTCTAGTGCTCCTTTAAAATTCAGGAGGAAAGGATGATGTCATACTTGGACCATTGCATTATTGTTCACAGGGATGAGTGGGACATTCAGAGCCTTTGGTGACAGAGTTTTTTATTTGATCTCCTGAAGAGTGTTGTTAAAGCTTTCATGGTTTTGTCCTCTGCTGCATTTCAGAAACATTCATGCTTTGTGTTTATAATATTATTTCTAATCATGTTATCAGAGATGATTGCGGAAGCAGAGAGCATTAAGAAATTTTGAGACACTAGAATTTGCTGGTATTAAATGAGGAGGCTTGAGGACATGATGGCAACCTGAAAGGTGAAATTGGGATCAGGAAAAAAGGGCAGACATACTGGCTCAGATAGTATTTTCATGTTTTCACAAACTAAATATGACCTTTTATAATATAACCTTCAATTCTACATAAAGCTGCTTTTCATTGAAGCAATTCTAGATTTTCATTCATCTTGAGAAGAATATGAAATCAAAAGGCTTCAAGGAGTAGTCTAAAAATGGAAGGCATTATTTCTAAGCAAATGAAGTTAAATAATTACATTATTTTTTGTCATATTTTAAAAAATAGATTAAAACATACACTGGTTGAAATGATTATTTTTAGTAAATAATTTTAACAGAATTATGACGTTTATTTTTGTTCCTATTTTACTCTCTGCCAACTTGAAAGTTATAAACCATACTTCTAAATGGACTATACCTATTTGTAAATCCTTTCTTCATATATATATTTGTAGGAGGAAATAAATAAAATTATTCAGCATTCTATTCTTTTTCCAAACATAAGATACCATGCTGCCTGTAAGAAATAACAACCTTTCTAGATTGTCTA
>PVJC01029579.1:0-21786 GCA_004026665.1 Murina feae
TGCCACCCCCTCTTCCCCAGACCTCCGTTCTCAGTGACAAGGCAGTGAAGCCACAGCTAGCCCCCTTGCACTTCTCACCCATCCCACCTCCGCTCCCTCTCCTCCCACCCTGTGGGTACCCAGGGCTCAATGCGGATGCTGCCAGCCCCACCCAAGATGCCCGGGAGCCTCCTGCCCCGCCACCACCCCCACCGCCCCCTCCACCACCACTCCCCCTTTATGCCTCCTGCACCCCGAGGTCCTTGGTGCCATCGCCTCCTATGCCAGGCGCTAACAATAGCAGCGAAGCCCCACCCCCACTGCCCCCCAAGTCCCCTAGCTTCCAGGCACAGCCCCCGAAGCCCAGCGTGCAGGCCTTGCCAGCTCCGCCAGCCCTGCCTGGACAACCCTTCCTACAGAAGAAGAGGCCGGGCCGAGGCCCAGGTGAGCGCCACTGTCCGGGTCCAGGGTGGCCAGATGGGAGGGCCACCAGATGTTGCTGGCAGTCACGGAGGTGCCAGGGCCACAGCCAGAGACCTGCTCCTGTGAGCCTCTTGGGACTACCTTGCAATGCCTTACGCCGGGATTTTGGTTTAGAACAGGCCTCTCAGTGCCCCTGTGGGGCGGGATGAAGCCGGGCTGAGGGACTTCAGCTGGGTGTTCATGTTACAGGCAGGAAATCAAGACCGAGGATGGTCGGGAGACCCGTCCAAGGGGATGCAGATCACAGGCCAGGGAGTCTGGCCTAGATCCCCTTGCCTTTCCTAGCTGTGTGACCCTGGACAATCACAGCCTCTCTGTGCTTCTCAGTCTCCCCTGTGAAGTGGGGGTGGCAGTAGCACCCCCGCAGGCAGCTATTGGAACAGGCCCAACAGCAGTGAGATGTAGAGGGGGTTACTGATTCTTCCCATCCTGTTCAGCCGCCAGACCTCCTCCCTGGGTGGAGGGGCTGTGGTGTGCTTGCTTCAGAGCCGGCTTCCTGAGTTATTTCAGCCTGGCTCCAAGCCAGCGTGTCACCAGCCCTCAGGAGGCTGGATCACTGTTCTGCCTTTTTTTGGGGGGGGAGGGGGGGGCGGTTGGGGGCAGGTTCTCCTGCTGACTCAAGGAAATGGAGGGTCTGTATTTCAGCCAAATATTAAAAGTAATTCCTTGGGATTGAGCACACACACCTACCCATGACTGATGTCCGTGTGGCGGAACGCCTTCCTTCACTCCCGGTGTCTGAATGGGAAGCGCACACACATCCACGCACACACACTCATAAGCACCCCAACATTGTATTTACAAACACCCACACCCACACCTGCTCCCAACACACATCCACACGAATACACGTATTCCTTGATCTTTCAGGAAATTCTTCGATGCGTAGTTTCTTAAATGTATTTATTTGCTTTAAAAATAACATAAGCTCATCGTAGAGCAAATAGGAAGAAATTTAAATCACCTTTAATATCACCCAGAAATAAAAACGGTCCTATTTGGATGTGTTTTATTTCTTTTTTTCTGAATGTACCTATGTATTTGCATAGTTAATACAATTTTGTATATACTATTTTCTGTTCTGTTTTATGTATTGTTTTCAAAGCAAATTGTCAAATCTTTAAAACTTATAAGCATATTAATATGATCAGGACGTACCATTTTTGTAGTGTTAGATGTTGATTCCATTTTTGGTTATTGTGAATAATATTACAGGAAATACTTTTATAGCACCAGTTCCCCTTTTGGGGGCTGTGCCATCTGAAGATGAGGGTTGTCATTGTCATTAAGATTATTGCAGCAGCTAACATTTATTGAGCCCTTACTACGTGTGACTTCTTTCACTCAACAACTCTAGCAGGTGTGTGTGTGTGTGTGTGTGTGTGTGTGTGCTCGCACACGTACGCTATTATTATTCCCATTGGACAGAGGAGAAAACTGAGGCACAAAGAGGTTATGTTTTTATTCCAGTGGGAGAACTGGGATTCAGTCCAAGCAGGTGGCTCCAGAGGCGGCCTTTTTCCTCACCGATCATCTTACCTCCGGTTACACAGCAGGTTACAGCATTGGCTATCTCCATTCACTCTAGGATCTGACTATACTCATCATCTTCTCTGTCAGGTACCAGTGGGGGAAAGCTGAACCCACCCCCAGCGCCCCCTGCGCGATCCCCCACCACGGAGCTTTCCAGCAGGAGCCAGCAGGCCCCGGGCTGGACCCCGACACCGCAGCCGGGAGTTCCTCTGCGGAACGGAGGCCTACACATCATTGGTAAGCAGGGCCACGGGCTACTGCGCGGCTGCCAGGGAGGGGTGGTTCCCTGTCCCAGGAGGAAGCTCACCCGCCAGGGTGCATGCTTTGCAAGAACAGGGTGCTCACTGTAGCATGGAACAGCCCACGGGTTGTGTTAAATGCAGCGTTTCCCTTGAGGTTTTCTGGAGGGTTCCAGAACCCACTCTGAACCTTCTGACTGAGTTTAAAGAGAGGGAATAAAACAAACATTAAAGCTGTGTCTGTCTCCATGGAGAGACCCATGCACGGGGCTGAAAGGATAGAGTGATTTGGATGAGGCGAATGAATGGACAGAAGGCCCAGCGGGCAGGGGGACAATGCAGGCAAAAATACAGAGACAGGAAGGACAGTCACCTGGGATCGGATGTGACCAAAAATCTTTGGATCCCTTTGTGGGTTGAGCTACTGTCAGACACAAAGCCCGGATCACAAAGCAGGACTCAACCACTGACACGGCCACGCCCCCTCTCCCCTTGTCATCAAGCTCAGGACAGAGCCTGCTTGCTCTGGGGACCCGGGTCGGTCCGCATGGACACGGGCCATGCTCCATCTCACCAGCCAGGCTGGGGACTCCTGTTCGGCCCACTCCTGCCCACCCAAACCCTCCCAGGAGCTCAAGGGGGCTTCAGGCCATGGGGACTCTGCTGTCCCTGTGCCTGCCACGTCCCCCGCCTCTGACCCTGGGACCTGGAGAGCCCTGTGGCTCTTGGCTCCCTTTAGAAGCTTCCTTAAGATGTTGGTGGGCATCAGTCGGGGTGGGTGATGGGGAGAGTCCGTTGATTTCATTTTTCCGCATTCCCCTTGTCCCAGCTAAACAGTAAAAACTGAGAAGTGGATGGTTGTCTGGGGGGAATAGCCCTGCCATTGAAACCCTAGCACTGGGCAGGCCAACCTGTGCGCCCCGAGAAATTCCCCAGCTCGGGTCACCATGGCAACCGAGTAACGCTGTTTCCCACGCGTGCAGACGACTTCGAGTCCAAATTCACGTTCCATTCTGTGGAAGACTTCCCTCCTCCAGACGAGTACAGGCCCTGCCAGAAGATTTACCCCAGCAAGGTCCCCCGAAGTAAGTACCGCCCTCACGTCGCCAGGGCCCCTGGTTCTCCCTGACTCTCCAGCACCCGGCGCTTGGCGTGCGTTCACTGGCTGCAGGCTGCCTCGCAGAGATTACCAAGGTCTGTCTCACTGTGATGGACAGCGATGCAGTGCCGTCCATACGTCTGAAGTTCCAGAACTCTCTTCAGTCCCAGCCCCCAAGGCTTCACGTAGAGGCTTTTACACAATACCAGAGCTAATTGTTTAATCATATTGGGGTGAATTCACCACTGACCCCTCCCCTCTCTGGGGCTTTTGACTAGGGAACTAAACACCCCAAGGAAAATGGGATGCAGGAACTTAGCATTGGTGGCCTGGAAGAACCCTAAAAAAAAAAAAACGTTCTGGCAGACAGTGAAATGAGCGTGTCCTCAGGCCAACGCCTCTCACCTTGGCTACACAATAGAATGACCTAGAGAACTTAAAAACCCTGAAGGCCGGGCTACACTAGACCAGCCGCTAGCATTCCTAGGTAGGGCCAGGTTGTTGGTGATTTCGAAAGCTGCCCATGGATTCCGACGTCCAGCTAAGGCTGAAGGTCTCCCCCGGTGAGAGCTCCCCCTCCTGGCTTCGTTATGTGGCCAGGCTCCCAGGAAGGCCTTCCCTCCACTGAGCTGTTCAGCCCCAAGAGTGCAAGAGGGAGAGGCTGGCACCCTGCCTGCCCCTCAGGCCCAAGGGCCAGGGAGACAAGACTTTCGGAACACAGGAAGCAAAGCAAAGCAAGGTGGGGTGTTGACCGCACACCGATGGCGCTGCTTGGTTAAAACATGAGCCGATTCTTGTCTGGTGCTGAGCCGGTCCGATTGGACAGGAGCTGGTAAGACGGGACAGAGTCAGCAACACGGGCGAGGGTCTGATGTGCTCCCCATCCACAAACGAGGGAAGCCCCCAGCCCCAGGCTTCCGTGGACCAGTGTGGAAAACTGTAAAATCACCAGAGTCTGGGCTTAGCCCAAGGCCAGGCATCCTTGAGTCTCTTCCTCAAGGACCTTGGTGAGGTCCCTTCTCTAGGGTTCAGCTTCCCGCTTGTTTGCAGCTATTCGCCTTCATGCTGCTGTTGCTCTGTTACACCCCAACTACAACACACAAGCTGTGACCCCCTGGCCCCTGGAGGCCTTTCAGCTGCCGACCTCTAGGTGAAGCCAAGGTCAGCAGACATTTCCTCTGAAGGGTCAGAGGTGACATAGTTGAGGTTCTGCAGGCCATATGGTCTCTGCCACTACTACTCCCTTCGGCCATTACCACGTGAAAGCAGCCATTGACAGTGTGTAAATGAATGGGCGTGGCTGTGTTCCAGTAAAACTTTATTCACAAACACAGGTGCTGTCTGGATTTGATCTGCTGGCCATACTCTGCTGATCTCTGTCCCAAACCATTCCAACACAGCCTTTTTTTTTTTTCCTTTTTAAATATATTTTTATTGATTTCAGAGAGGAAGGGAGAGGGAGAGAGGGGAGATAGAAACATCAATGATGAGAGCGAATCATTGATCGGCTGCCTCCTGCCCGCCCCCAACTAAGGATCGAGCCCACAATCTGGGCATGTGCCCTTGACCGGAATCCACAGTCTGACGCTCTATCCACTGAGCCACACCAGCTAGGCCTACACAGCCTTCCTCAGTGTGCTGTGGCGTCCTACCTTCAGGCTCGGGAAATGCTCATGTGAGGTTTCTGTGTGCTGAGCTCATGGTGCCCAGTCTCATCTCTGAGAATAAACAGAGCTCTGCCCACACACAACTGACCAGGAGGGCGCAGTTGGCAGTCTGTGCTATGTTCCTCGCAACACAAATCAGTTCCCAAACCCAAACACAGGCTCCTGATGCTTGGGTAGGTGCCCTTAGAAGGAAGAAGAGGAGAAACCTACGAAATGAGCTGACATCCTGCAGAGCAGAAATGGCATCTGTAATTAGCAGACATCCAATACTTCCATCGCCTTCTACACAATTAAATTAGCACGTCCCGCGAGCCGGAGGGTAGCACATTGTTAATTATATCAGCGTGAGTCTGCGATGGGTCAGGCCTGTCCCATTACATTTCTCCTTACAGTTTCCTCCTGCCAGCCACTGGCCTGGTTCCCCAGGTTAGTGTTCTTCCAGGCCTGGGGGACAACGTTGGTTCTGCCAGATAAGTGTTTGCCAGCATTTCCTTCCCTTTTAAGGTTGAATAATATCCCGCTGTTGGAGGCTCCACATTCTCTTTATCCATTCGTCCACCAGTGGACACTTGCATTGCCTCTGCCTTTCTGCACTTGTTAAAATGCTGCTGTGAACATGGGTATACGATTGTCTCCCTGAGACCCAGCTTTCATTCTTCGTGCACATACCCGGGAGCGGAATTGCTGGGGAGCCCACCGGAGTGTTTTCTATTGTCCATTCCCATCAACAGTGCAATAGGAGAGATGCAGAGCGTTCCTTCCTGTTGTGTGAGGAAAGCGATGCTCCTTTAGCTCTGTCATTGTTAACAGGGGTGTGTAGGAAGCCAGGGAGCATGGCTGAGCTACGGAGGAGCCTGTCGTATTGCCCAGTGGTTCTCCTGTGGGGGGACCCGCCCCCAGAGGACCCGGGTGCTGTCTGGAGACAGTTTTTGTTGTTGCAGATGGCCTGGGGCACAGAAGATGTGCTACTGGCATCTGGGATGATGCTGAACGGCCCACAGCTCACAGGCAGGCCACACACCATCAACCAGCCCAAACTGAGCCACATTAAGAAACCCCAGCCTAGAGGAAGCCTTTTCTGTGGTTGACTGGAGTTTTTTAAACCTAAGAACAGTTAGTTCAAGGTCAGACGGCCACGTGGAATTAGGGCTGTCTATCAGTGTCTTTTTACTTTTCATTTAGTTAATAAATGGGCTAAAAATCTAGCCCTCTCTATGTCATTTACCTGAAAATATCTTTATTCAAGAACAAATGCAGTCCTAGCTGGTTTGCCTCAGTGGATAGAGCATTGGCCTGCGGACTCAAGGGTCCTGTGTCTGATTCTTGATTGCAGGCTCCTCCCCCACCCAGGCCCTGGTCAGGGCACACGCAGGAGGCAACCAATCAATGTGTTTCTCTCACATTGATATTTCTCCCTGTCTTTCCCTCTCTCTTCCCCTCTTTCTAAAAATCAATGGGAAAATATCCTCAGATGAAGCTAGCCAGAAAAGTATATGAAAAATAAATAAAACTCAGCCAGACCAGTGGACCATATATATGCATATATACGCCTACACCTACACGGTAAACCCCAAATGGACAAGTATCTGGAGGAATAAACAGGAATAAACACCAAACTTGGAGCAGTGGTGACTCCAGGATGGAAAATGGGGGTTGGGTGGGGGGGGTAGGCAGAGAGGGCCACTTCAGGTTGGTTATCTTTCTCCTGTGACGTGCTTCTGTATTTGAATTCTCCATTATGAGAATGTATATAACTTGTATAATATTCCAACATAATGCATTTCAGAGAAGGAGTTGGGGCTTGCTGGGACAGAGCGTGACTGACAGCGTGCACTTACCTTTGGTTCTTTTTTTTTTGTTTAAATATATTTTATTGATTTTTTACAGAGAGGAGGGAAGAGAGAGAATCATTGATCAGCTGCCTCCTGCACACCCCTTACTGGGAATGTGCCCACAACCAAGGTACATACCCTTGACCAGAATCAAACCTGGGACCTTTCAGTCCTCAGGCCAATGCTCTATCCACTGAACCAAACCGGTTAGGGCTGGCCCTTTGTTAAAGCAAGGCCAGCACCGTGCGTGGCAGGTTTGGGTGCTGGGGCTGGCGGGTGCCTGAGCTAAGATGCTCTCTGGGTAGACACTGAGATGACAAGCCTCCGTGGCTGGTCCCCCCACCTCCGCCCCCACCCCAGCATGCTGGTCGTGGCCCTTGACCGCACAGTCCAAGATCCAGACACCATGTGGAAACGCACAGTCTGGGGCCAGCAGCTGCAGGTCTCGGGCGGGCCGGCTCACGCTGCTCTGGTTCCTTTGCGGCTGCTGTCAGTGCTCTGAGCACCGGTCTAGCCCCCGTCTCTGTGCCATGCACAGCCGGGCCCTGCGCCAGCAGATGGTGAGATTGTCCCCGTGCCTTTCAGGCCGTACACCTGGTCCCTGGCTCCACGCCGAGGCTGCCGGGCAGAGCTCCGATGACATCAAAGGCAGAAACTCTCAGGTAACCCGTCCCTCAGGTCCCTGGGAGACGGTGAGGGTATGTCTCCTCCTAAGCTTCACCTCTTTCCTCAGGGAGAGCCACGGGGTGTGCCTTTGTTTCCCACTGGAATGACGCTCAGAACTTTAAAACTTAAAGAGTGAGGGTGGGGGTGGTCCCTGGAATCACCACCACATAACCCCTGTGTACTCATCTGCAGTCACCCCGTCATTCCCCATTCATTCTGCCCTCCTTATGTCAGCTCCAACAGCCTGAGAGACTGTAACATTTATAAAACATAACTCCATGTTCTCTCATACGTAGAACACATGGTTCTTACCCTGGGGGTGGGGGATGTTCTTGACTTATCAATATTATAATGCTTTTTAACCCTCTTTTTTGAGCATTTTTATTTGAAACTAGAAGCTCGGTGCACAAATTCGTGCATGGGTGGGGTCTGGCCAACCTGATGGGGGCTAATCAGCCAGGGGAGGTTGGCCGGCTGGCCCTGCCCCTCCCTGATTGGGTTCGGGGGCCAATCCAGGCCCCTATCGGGCCGGTTGGCTGCTGCAGTGTGCATCATAGCAACCGGTCATTCTGGTTGTTTCAGTCGCTTGGCTTTTATATACATAGATTTCTGCATAAAGCCAGACTGTGTGAGACGTAAAAGGAGATGAAAAATGCTTGATCCTATGCATGTTTATACGATGGCATTAGGCCCCTACCTGTCATGAGCTACATGTCCCATGTCATTCGTTTTCCACCTGCGACCCCTGGGTAAAAATCAGCTCCTTGAGTATGAAGAGGCGTCAGACCCTGGCAGTCTTGCACGGAGAGAGAGCTTTGGTGCCTAGCCCTGGGGGGGTGGGGGGAATCACCTGTGTGCAGAGTCTTCTAACCCCACCTGGCAATGCTGTCGTGTTTCCACAGTTAGCTCTGAAGACGCTCCGGTGAGAAGAGGAAGCCCACGTCCTGCGAGCCCCCGGGGCTCCCCACTGCGGACAGGCATCCCAGGAGGCCGTGTCTGACCTCACCGCACTCCACTTGCAATGCAGTTGACATACAGGCTCTGCATGGAGCATTTATTTATTGTAAATACGTGGTTTGCACAGGCTTTAAATCCTTATCATAGTCGACTTTTATTTTGTAAAAAGGCCACCCTCACCGTTTCTCCATTTTTTAAAAAAAAATGCACCTTGGCATTCGCCTGCTGGTGCCGACGGAGCCCTGCCCCACCCACAGCGCCCGTCCGTGACTGTACGTGCCATGCAGGCTGGCCCTTCCCTCAGATGGGCCGTGTTTAGAAGAGTCCTTGGTTTGCAAGGTGCCCCACAGTCACGGTATCCATGGTGGCTTCCGATTGGCATGATTTTATATTCTCAGCACACAGACTGCAGAATCAAACCAAACAATGCCTTATACATGACACAGCTCAGAGACCCGAGTGTCCCCTCACCCAGACGATGCCACTCGGCCTCCAGCGGACGGGACGAGCGTCCCGCTTGTGTTTTGCGGTACAGGGATTTATTTTTTCCTGCCTAATGTAAATATAATGCGAAGTCCAGGCAGGCGTGGGCTCAGCCCCTTTTGTAAATGAATGATCCTACAAGTAGCCAATGCTCTGTTTACAGTCCCCTCGTGCCCAAGTCCCCGAGACCTTGCTCCTGTCCCCTCCAAGGCCCCAGCCCCTTCCTGGCAGCCAGGCTGAGGTGGGGTGAGCTTTGGGAACCTGCATCGCACTCATTTTTAGAGTAAATTGCTAATTCTGTCTCAGCGGTCTTTATTTTCTCTCCCAAGTTCAGGATTTCTATGGCAAGAAAAACTGGGGGCCGAATGTATTAGGAACTGTCTGCCTCAAATATCTGGTTCCCCACCCCCAGCCCTAGGAGCACCCCTCAGGCAAAACCTAGCTCCCTCTGAGCTAAAGAACGGAACGGGCCTTAGATCTAGTGGGGGCACCTCTCTGGGGGACAGTCGTGTCCACGGTCAGCCACCCCTGGATAAGGAGCAGGCCAGGGTGGGCTCCGACTGCTCCTCACTCCCGTGGTCTCCAGCTGGTGAGGGAATGGAAGTGTGTGTGTGCTTGCCGCCTGACCCCCAGTGCTCCCTGTCCTGGGAGAGGCTGGCTATGACAGGGGAAGGGGAGAAAATAGAAGGAAACACATTGATCTGTTATCAAAATAGCTGCAGATTAAAGGAAATTGGGGAAGGAGAGGCTGACAGGAGGTAAAAATGTTTCCTCTGGAACCAGCCTCGCCTAGGCTCCCATCCCGAGAGGATCATGCCCCAACCAAGCCATCCAAAGAGGCAGCCGGATAGAAGGGTTCTGCTCACACATGACCGCACGCACCTAGCGGTGGTCGGGAGTCAAGAGGAGGATGCTCCCCTCCATCGTTGTGCTTCCTCCTTGCAGGGAGAAGCCAGTGAGTGAGGTCAGGTTCCCTTCTCTGAGGACTAAAGCCAAATTGTAACAGAAATCAATGGAAAAGACGTTTTCCAGGTCACCAACTCTGAGCATAGCTGCTGGGTTTCAGATGCCACCCCCACTCAGCCGATGGCTGCAGTGCCCGGTCCCTGGAGATTCCCCACAACAGGCCTGTCGTCTGCGCTCCCCAGCATTTCCCCCGAATTTTGTATTTATAAATATAAACATAAGCATAAAAAGCCTCTGCAGGTTGTTTCTCTGTACCTAATAAACTTGGACAAACAGATATGCTTCTGGCCGTGGTCACCAGTACTGAGCTCAGGGTCAGGAGGGCTTCTGAAGGATGCAGCCTGGCACTCAGCTGCCCCGGTGCTGCTGTAACTGTCGTTAGAACCAGGCCTTTCTTTACTGAGCTGACATTTCCGACTCAACCACAGTCACAGTTTCGTCTCATGTTTCCCTGGTGTTTGTACGCTAACTAAATGGGTATCTGGAAAAGCCAACCAGGGAGAAACTTTCTTAAGTGCATTTTTTTCAGGTTATTAATATGGGTAGCCCGGTTTTTTTCAGGTTATTAATATGGGTAGTCCGGCCACGTGGCCCAGTGGATGAGCGTCGACCTATGAACCAGGAGGTCACAGTTCAATTCCTGGTTGGGGCACATGTGCGGGTTGTGGGCTCAATCCCTAGGGTGGGACATGCAGGAGGCAGCCGATCAATGATTCTCATCATGGATGTTTCTCTCTCTGAAATAAAAAACAAAAAACATTTAAAGTGTGTGAGTGTGTGTGTGTGTGTGTGTGTGTAGAGTATACTAGTATGTAGAGAATTCCTCTAATTTCTGTTTAAAAGGAACAACTTTCAACCTAAAGTACCCTTAGCACCCCCCAATGTAGCAAACTCCTCCAAAAACCTCCTGTGTGGAGCAGCAGTATCACCCCAACCTCCATGCCAGTACTTGCAGGTGAACTCCAAAACGCGGGAAAGGGAGAGGAGGTTTACCCACGGGGGACGCTGGCTCAGGGGCAAACATAATCTGACCCTCTGTTCTGCCTCTTGCACGTTTAGGAAAGTGAATTACTTTCCCAGACTGTGCCTCAGTTTCCTCACCTGTAAAATGGAGACCTCAACAAGTACCTGAGCATAGAGTGGTGACGGCTCAGCGCTGTAACACCTGAGCAAGCTCTTAACCCCCTGCGTCACAGCAGCCCCGGGCATCAGCCTGCCCCTCGCCCCGTGACCCACACTCCGGGGGGCACCAGTTTGCCAAGGGTACTACATGCTCAGCACAGAGCTCCCCCTGGCTGCCTCCCCAGAACCCCCTTTAGGCGTTTGCTGGGCGGCTCAGACCACACTGTACCGGCTCTGCTGCTGGAGAAGGAGAGAGCAGCAATGAGAATTCATGGATGGTCCCTAAATAGATCTGCATCCCAGCGAGCGCAGGCCCTGCCTTGTTTTACCTGCTGTCTGATTGGCGGCGGTTCAATCAGCTCTTTAATGACCAGAGGAGCCATCTGGGTGGAGAGGAAACGCAAGAGTCCAGGAAAGTTCATAAAGTGGATGATGCGCTCAAAGCCATTGCCGGGCTGAGGGAGTGAACAGCAGCATCGCAGGCACCCCTTATAGGGTAAGGGGGGAGGGGTGCTTGCAGCAGGAGGGAGCAACTTAATGGGAAGGGCTCTGTGCTCCTGAAGCAACCTTCAGACCCACGAGGCCATGGCTTCCTTCAGGAATCTGTCCCGTTGTGTCTTCCAAAAACTCTTAGGGTGAATCCTCACCCCAAGCTCCTCAGAATGTGACCTTATTGGGAAATTGGGTCATTCCAGGTGTCACTAGTTAAAATGAGGTTATAAAGGAGTAGGGTGCACCCCCTTCCCCAAAATTGCTGGTGTCCTTATAAAAAGGGGAGTTTGGGGATACACACACACAGGGACAACGCTATGGGAAGATGAGGGCAGATAGGGGGGTGCTCTCCAGGCCAAGGAGTGCTGAAGACCGCCAGTGAGCCCTGGCGTTAGGAGACGGCCCTCGGAAGGAACCCACCCTGCCTGCACATGGACCTTGGACTTCCAGCCTCCAGCGTGGTGAGAGTTCATTTCTGTTGCTCAGCGCTGCTTTGTAAAAGCAGCCCTAGCGAACGAATGCAGGCTCTGTCTCCTCGGAGTTTTGCAGGAGTATATTACAGGGAAAAGAACTAGAGGTCAGGTTTAAAGGGTTAGCAGTTCCTTGTCATAGAAATGGAGCAGTTGACTACTCTGACCTTGACAGAGGTCACTCGTTTCCATGAACAGGGTAAGTTGCATTTGCCCATCCTGGTGGAGATAGGGTCGTGGAAGCGATCTGGCATTTCTAGGCCACAGCAGTGGGGAGAGGCTGACTTCTTTCTTAAGCGGCATCCTTTCCTCTTGTGGACCCACTCAGGCCTTTAAATAAAGGTGCTTGGCCTAGATGCCAGCAGCCATTCGGAGGAGCTGGACTCCTGCTGCTAGTGCGGCTGTAATGGTGGTAACACAAACACAACAGAAAGTTTACCGTCCTAACCATGTTCAAGTATACTGTGCAGTAGTGCTGAGTGCACTCACAGGGTTGTGCAGCCAATCTCCAGAACTCCTTTAAGACCCGCAAAACTTTAACTTTATATCCCTTAAGAAACCCCCCATGTCTCCCTCCCTGCCCCTTACCTACGTGGAATAATACAACACTTGCCATTTTGAGACTGGCTTATTTCACTTAGCATGACGTCCTCAGGGTCATCCATGATTTAGAACGTGTCAGAATTCCCTTCCTCTTTAAGGCGGAATCGCAGTCCATTTTACGCATATACTGTATATACCACTTTCTGTTTATTCATTCATCCATTGGATTCTTGGGTAGTTTCCACCTTGTGGCTTTCATAAATAATGCTGCTGTGAGCATGGCTGTACACATATTTCTTTGAAAGCATGCTTTTATTTTTTAGGGTATATACTCAGGAGTGGGATTACTAGGTTCTATGTGAATTCTCTCTGTAATTTTTTTTAGGGTCCTCCCCACTGTTTTCCACCCGCACTGCACATTTTTACATCCCCACAGTAAAACACAAGGATTGCCATCTCTCTGGGTCCCCCTCAACACCTGTCAGTTCTGTTTTTTTACAGCAGCATCCTGATGGGTGTGAGGTGGTATCTCCTCGTGGTTTTGTGTTTACTTTTAAAGAATGAACTTATCCACAGAATGGTACAGAAATGGAGGAAACTGCTGAAAAGGTTGGGTTTTCTGAAGATTAAAGTCAGAAAAACGTATCTCCTTTTACACATTTTCTATGTCGTGACTGATGCCCACGTTTATCCATGACACACGGTAGAAAAGGCCACTGGACATCCGTTTCAGTTGTTTTTTTTTTTGCTTTTTTTTTTTTATTGTATGCTTGATGGATTCAGGGACAATTTCAAGGGCAAGCGCTGGACGGGGAAGTTGTCTGGGTTGTGGATATTGTACAAAAGGCTGTTAAGACGACACGGTCAGTTCCTACTGCAGGAAACATTCTCCTTCTTAGCACTCCCTGCCAGCGGCGTTGTCCGGCTCACACATTTAACTCCTCACAACATGATGGCAAACGAGTGCCTGTCCATTCCCATGAGACATCTGCACGTGACAGGTCGGGATGTTGGACACAGACCACAGGAGGGGAGCTGGGACGCAGGGCCTGGGGGGTGAAGTGCCGGAAGCACAAAGTATTCTGGGAGAGCGTGTGCCTGGGACCCCCGCTCCTCCCCCTTCAGGCAGGAAGGAATGGCCAGCGAGGTGGTTCCCGCTCCCCTTCCTCTGTGTGCTTCCCTCCTAACGCTGAGGGCTCAGCAGAGCACCTTCCCCATAAATGACGTGTCAGCTCCTCAGTTGAGAGTGCAGTTAGTGGTTCCAGAACACACACACCGGTCCCACCTGGCACCCCTGCTGGACCAGCCGAAATGTGGGGTGACATCAGTTAGGGAGCAAAGTAGTTTGCCTGGTTAATCATTATTTTTATACCTACTCAGCCACCCAGGAGTGAAGGAACGGGGCTGCTACAATCTAATAGGCACACACCTGCCCTGTTAGCTTGTCAGGCAGACTCTTTCTGACGATAACACTGTGTCTTAGGCTGCTGGGCACGAAAGAATCGCCATCATTTCAAGTACATCCTTATTCTACCTAAAGCTCCAAGCCACCTCCCGGAGTGAAAGAGAACTGCATCTGCTCTGCTCATGTTCCTTCCTGGAGGCTGTCTTCCTCTATGGTCAGTCCCTCTACTCGACAAGACAGACTGGCTTATGCCTGGCTGAGGGGCAGGAGGGGGGAGAAGCTGTCCTTACGGCCACGTCTTCCGACTGCACAATGCACAGCACCCCCACCCGAGGGTTAATGGATACACAGATGGTGTTTTAGGAAGCTATTTGCACTCTGACCTTTAAACATTATTTTACAGTTCATCTCAAATATTCGCTTTCTCCATATTGCCTTTAGGAAAGCAATCCCCCGGTCAAGGACTTATCCACGTAATGATACGCATATTTCAAAAGCACAGTCTGTGTGGAGCGTTTAAAGAACAAGCAGTGCCCGTGGAGCGTTTAAAGAACAAGCAGTGCCCCCAGCAACAGCCTGATCACAACCCAACAACCTATTTCAGGCTGCTCATCTAAGTGATAAGAGTTCCTAGACGTGAACGCGGCCACTTCAGCAGGTTCTTGCCCTTCCCCGTGATGCCCACTGTACCAGGACTCTGTCCATTGCTATTATTGAGTCAGACTGTATACAGACCATCTCTGGGCCTGAGGGAAGCACCCCAACCCGTGGAATGGCTGCCAGGCTGTGCCACGGAGGGCTGCTTCGCCCTCTAGTGGTCATCCAGGGGCATCACAATTGCGACCTACAATGTGAGCCCAGACAACTCTGCATCAGGGTTGGCCTTTCTCTGAAGTGCTGGGCCAAGGTCAATGCCCCCTCACAGAAGCACCCATTGTGTTTCCACTGCACCATGTGGGCAGTGGCATAAGGCTGGCTGGGTCGCCGTGACCTTTGTTTGACCCATAATAAGGGAAGCAGGCCTCTGACATTTATTCTCACTAGACTCCTTGTGATAAAACCCTGGGTCAGCTTGAGCATCACAGGCCTGATGCAATGTTCCCATAACTGGTGGAGGTGAGACCTCGGTGTGAACCACTCTGTAGGTGGGCTGGTGGGGGGGAATGGGGTACCTCCATTGTACTGGAACCCTGCCCTGGCCCCCCAGCAGCTGTAGGCAGACACTCTTGAGAATGGCAACTCCAATCTGGAGGAGACCCTACATGACCCAGCAGTGAAGGCCCGAACCTGGGCACAGCCTCGGGGACCACAAGCCACCATGCACGGTTGCTGTTAACTTTGTCAGCCCCACAGTCTTCCTCGCTGTCACTGACTATAATTAGTTATTTTACTACAAAACTGCTGGGCAAAGAGCTCATGGTGCTCTTCAAGGGCAGTTGGTAGGAAAAAAAAAAAAAAAAGGTTTGTTCCGATAAAACCTGTGACCCTCGGGTCACGTCTGCACATGGGACCCATGGCCCTTCCAGCTCTCGTGGCCTGACGTGTTGCTTCTGGAGAGTCTGTAGAAGCAATTAGCTGCTCTTCTCCACTAGCTGCCTACCACCACATTCTCCATGACTCATCTCCACCCCTTTCCTTTTTTAAAAAAATTTATTCAGAGAGGAAGGGAGAGGGATGAGAGAGAATCATTGGTCGGTTGCCTCCTGCATGCTCCACACGGGGGATCGAGCCCGCAACCCAGGCATGTGCCCTGACTGGGAATCCAATCATAACCTCCTGGTTCATAGGTCGACACTCAATCTCTGAGCCATGCTGGTCGGACCATCTCCACCCCTTTCCATTCCGAGCATGGCTGAGAGTGTCAGTGGCTGGAGGTAAGCCCCCACCACCTGCCTGCATCAGCCCCCAGTCTCAAGGCAGCTGTTGGGACACGCAGGGTGGGAGGAATGGAGGCAAGGCCGGGGGAAAGCCAGCTGCTCCCTACGCAGCTCTGTGGGATGTAACAGGCTGGGCAGGGAGGGGGGGCCGGCCTGCTACCCTGGAGCAGGATGCTTCTACCTCCATCTGTCGCCTTCTTGCCCTCTGTGTGCCCAGCACTGGCCCATCTGGTCTTCCCTGCACGCTCTTCTGCGCCCCAGTGGTAAGTCAAATCCTTCGTGCGAACATGACGTTGAAAACAAATCGGTCTAATTAAAGTCTCTGCTGAGATAATGTGGCTGCTCAGATTCCGGCGACTTTAACTAGAATCGGAACAGCCAAAAGTTTCTCCTTCTCTTCCCCTCATTAACCGACAGCTTGGCGACTTTTCGGGGTGGAGCGGTGCCAGCGGGCCCCCTTCCTCATAATTCACCTAAACAGATGGCGCTAAGCAGGCCGGAGTCATGGAGGGGGGGCAGCCAGGTGGCAGGTGTGCTGCAGAGCAGCTGAGCCTTCAGGCAGCCCACGAGGGGCTGCGGGGAAGCCACAGGTGCGGCTGCCTCTGACTCGCTACAGTGGGAGGGGCCTGCGCACACAGGTGAGCAGCCCTCCCGCACGTGGAAGCCGTCGGTGGGTCCACCGCTCACATCACAGGGCACAGAAGGCAGGTTTGGGAGGCTCACGGGAAGCGGGATGGAGCTGGGACTGGCCAGGACCCCTGTACTCCTTCCCTCCAGGTGCATCATCAGAAGACACACCTGGAGACATTGCGCACTCCAGACAAGCACTCGCCTTCAGGGCGGCCAGGAAGCCTCCCCCTCGAGGGCACAGGCAAGGCCCTGGGCCAGACACAGCAACGCCTGTCCTGAGCCTGGAAGAAACTGTTACTCAGGAGGAAGAAGACGTCAGGAGACTTTGCCTCCCCACCCGCTTAGCACTGCGGAGCCTGCCTTCCAGGGCCTGGCGAGCGCACATCCTCCCGGAAAAGCCAGTGTGTCCATTGACACGGAAATACAACAACAGCAGCTTGAGATCCACAATTAGTCACACGGGGGAACCACGGGCACACGGGGCACATGTCACACAGCAGAGGGAGGGGACCACGTGGCAGAGGGGACGTGTTGAGGTTCCAGCAGAACACAAGTGTCCGTCTGGTCTGGCTTCGGAAAAGGGACCACAAGCCGCCACCAAGGGCCTCGCGTCTTTCTCACCCGGGAGTGCGGTGTGTTGCTGGTAAGTTAGTAGGTGGGAAACTTTAAATACGAGGGGGAGGGCGGGCCCGCTTCACTTAAAGAACTTGATCTCTGTGTCCACACAGTCATAGAAAAGGTCCCCCACCTCGGCGGGGTCCGGGGGGGCAGGGCCGGCCAGGATTTCTTCCATGGCCTCCAGGCCTTGCTTCTCCAGCTCCAGCATGGTCCTCTGCAGCCTGCGGCCCTGCTCCTGAGGAAGCACAAACACGAGGGGGGGGGAGGGTCATTGCCAGGAACCCTGAAAGCCTCCCTGGGGTGGGAGACTCTAGTCAATGTTTCCTACATGACGGCCACGGGGGTCCTTCCAGATGCCAACGTGAATGTCACTGCTCTGCTTGGCACACCTGCTGGCTCCCGCTGCCTTCAGATACGTCCTGAGTGGCATCCCCGGCCGGTGGCACACATGAGGCTCTAGACATACCCCTTCTACTCAGCCAGACTGAATGGGCTGCCTCCCTCCAGTCCGTTCTCCCCACTGCCCGGGCCAGCGTGTCCCCCAGGGCCTGGTCAGCTGCACCCCTCTGCAGACCTCTCCCCTTGCTCTTGCCTCCTGCATGGCTGCTCTCTGTCTGCTTGCCTGTGTTCCCGTTAGACCTGGGCTCCTGGGGAGTGAGGACGGGGCGTGGCTCCAGGCGTCAGTGCCTCAAACGGATGTGGTAGCCGCTGCTATCACCACCCCCGGCTCACACCAGTGGTCACTTCTACGTTTCAAAGCCCACCCGACCTCACCCAGCTCCGCTCAGGAATTTGGGTAGAGCGCTCAGCCCACACGGCCCTGCCTGCCTCTGCCTCCTATTGCCCGACCCACAAAACCCTGCAGGGAAAGGGGCATTTTCCCTCGGGGTCGCGGTCCCACCTAGAAAACAAGCGCTGGCAGGAGCCCCGAGAACAGCCCCACTGAGCTTCTGTCAGGAGCAGCGGTGCAGACTCTAGGGGAAAGACAACTGGTGGCATGGAGGTGCCAGCTCTGTGACCCTGAGCCTGCCCTGCTGAGAGATGCTGACAGGAACCCACTGGGTTGCCACCAGGTCGCCTTCCCTATGTCCCTTTTGCAGTCCCCTGCGCTAGCCCGGCCCACACAGGACGCGCCCCTTCCTTCCGGAGAAACTGGACCTGCTCCCAGCTGTTCCCTAAACGCCTGGGGGTGGGTGAGCATCTAACATGTCCTGTCCTCCCTCCTCCCTTCCACCAGGAACAGCTGGGGTTGCAGAGTTCACGGCTCACAGCTTCAAGTTCCGAAGCTTTGGACGGGGCAGGGAATCTGCGCTTTAAAGAATAACTTCCTTTTAACTGAACACTGGGGAATCTTTCTTTTATTATCACAAAGCGTATATCCCGCCAAAAATACCACTGCAGCCCTTTCTGACGTACCGTTTAGTGGCAACAGGTACAGTCACATGGTTGTGCGACCCTGTCCATCTCCGGGACTTTGGGGAAGAATCCGATTTTTTAAACATTTTTTAAGTGTTGCCGCCACATACAACCTTGTGGCCCCAAAAGTATACGGAGAACTGAGGGAAGCAGACAAGCAGCCGTCCTGCTGGCCTGCACGTGTTGGGGATTCCTAGGTGAACAGGAAGCGAAAGGCGCTCCAGAAGCACAGGCTGTGGGTTCTTTCAGGGGACGGGGTGGGAAAGTGGACACCGTGTCCTGGGAGGGGCCCGGGAGCCTGGGTTTTGGGGAGGAGTGTGCTGGAGAAGAGGAAGAGGGTGACGCGTGCCCTGCTCTCCTGGCCCCGCTCGCAGACCCCGCCACTGTCCGCGGCCCCGACCCCCGCTCACCTGGTCGCTGGCGATGACAGCGCGTGCCCACTCGTGGGCCTTGTACAGTTCGTGCCGACGGTCTGGCTTCTCCTGGAACCGAGGCCCCCTCCTGGCGGGGTCGTCATCCCCGAAACAGGGAGACTGCGCCTTGGGGACAAGTTTTACATCGTCCACAAAGATGAAAGGCTTGAAGATGGACCTGGAGAGAGAGAGAGAGAGAGGCTTCAGCCAGGCTGGGCCTGAGGGCACCCAGAAGCAGTCCTTTCATTCAGCAGCCATTTCTGGAGCCAACCCACGGGAGTGGGAGGTGGTAGGGGGAGGGAGGAAGAGGGATGGGGAGGGGGAAAGAGGGGGGGGTGGGTGGCAGGTGGTAGGTGGCAGGTGGTAGGTGGCAGGTGGTAGGTGGAGGGTGGGGGTGGGTGCATGCCAAGAGCGACACGACTGCAGGGTTCAGTGAAGGTTCCTGTGAAGTTCACTGCCTCTGACAAGCTGTGGTTCCTCCTATTTGCAGGGAGGAGGCATCTAGACAGACTGCTCTGCTCGGAAGACCGTGCGGGGCCCTTCCCGTCACATAAACCGAGGCAAGTAGAAAAGGGGCCCCCTGTCTACGCCGAGTGAGGGCCTTTCTCGCATGGTTTGCTGGACAGTGGCCTCCAGGAAAGGAAGGCTCGGAGACCCTTCTCACTCTCTATTTTAAGTTCTACCTTATTCGCAAGATTCTGAATAATCCTGACAGATTCCGGGAGGGGACAGATTAAGGCGGACGACACAAAGAGAAACCCAGAGGACTCAGCAAAGGGAAAGCGAAGTCTGGCTGTGCGAGGGCGGGGAGCTCTGGGCACAGGAGGGGGCCATGCAAACGCTCTTTGATTCTGCTCTTTTGGCCCAATGGGTGTATTTTAGGGAAATGGCCACGTGTGTGTGGTGTGTACATGTACATGTGCGCCCATACCTGGACATCTTTGCCTTATCTGTCTTGCTTTCCCCTAATTTTTGTGATGAATGCAATAAGCTAGTGTAAAAAAAAAAAAATGTGTTCCTCTCATTTGTTTTCTTATCTAGAAGGAAAACAAAATTATCATTTTTGATAATGAATGGTACCCCTGCTCATTCATTCATTCATTCACTCACTCACTCCTCCCTTCCTTCCTTCAGTCACTCAGTAAATACATGTTGATGGCTGACTGAATACCAAATACCGTTCTAGGAACTAGGGTTACAGCAGTGAACAAGGCAGGGAAAAGGGTTCTGCCCCATTTCACAGACAAGGTGACTGAGGCTCAAAGAAGCTACGAGCCTTGTCCAGACACATTCCTAACAAGTGACAAACCGAGAGCCAAATCTTCCAAAGCCACGGTCAGCTGTCCCCACTACCTCGCACCACTGCAGCGTCCTGTTGGTTTATGTACACACCCCTTGTGCCGCTGCAAAAAAATGAAATACTTTTTGTGCTTTGGAATTTAGAATTATAATGTCAGTGCCAGCCAACGTTTCTGACTTCAGCATGACTCTGTCCTTACTGAAGGGGCAGACACTCCCCGGAGACTCAGCCAGGCTCACCCCATATCCCAGAGGTCCCCACAGATCCCCTGGGGGGGGGTGACTGGCACAGACAGGAAAAGCACAGAGGGTCCCACTGGGATGCATCTGCTAAACTTGGAACCAAGCTGGAGAGAATCTAGAATAACCAGTTTCTCTAACTCCAGTAACAAAAAGGGACCCCTTGTCCCTAACACCTGAGTTAACCGGATGAGATGGTCTCACCAGATCCGATTTAGCCTCTCAAGCCTACGACACTGGGACAAGGAGGAAACCACACACACACACACACCATGTCCCTTGCATCTCCCCAGCTCCTTGACATGAGTTAAAGTGCACCAAGCACCCTATTTTCCTAGAATTTCCTCCCTCTTTCCTGTTTCCTGAGCTGAAGTGCATGGCCCTAATGCAATTAGGGAAATGGGTTGGGAAATAGCCTTCTAATATCTAAAATGGAAAATGTTTAAATTATCTTCCCCTCTTCGCTTATCCATCCTATGTGTGTAAGGTGACCAGATTTAAAGCGGTACACCATTGACCGGGAGGGTTCTTTTTTTCTTTTTCTTTTTTTTTTCTTATTACTTAAAATATTACAAAGAGTAATCAGGACTTTTTTAAAATGCCGTGGGACGCGGGACAAGCGGTTAAAAGTTGGGACTGTCCCGCCAAAAGTGGAGTGTTTGTTTTTCCAGTTTTGGGAGCCTCTCAGGGGTGTGTTGGGTTGACAATTGCATCTCTGAAAAAATAAAATAAGCTGTGCTTCTTGGCGTCTGCCAATTTCCGTGGTGTAAATACGCCCACTGTGGCCCATTTCAAGTTACTGATGTGACATCACAGAACACAGAGTCAGGAAGGATGCACTCAATCGGCCCTCACTGACTCCCGACACTGCGGGACTGAACTGTACAGCCTCAACATGCGAAGGTACCTCTACCTTTTCCCTCTCTGGTTCTTCACATCAATGGAACTTTAACAAGTACTGTCCTCCAACCAGAAATGGTTTCCAAAGGTCAGAACAGGTGCACACAAGCCAATCGGTGTCACTAATTGAATGACTAAGGCACCGGCTGACACACAGAATATTGATAAGAATATTGAATGTGCTTTCTCGATAAATTAATTCAAGGTCTTCTGCATCTCCCTCTGGCTTGAGATCCGACTTTTGCACCTCCTTCCAGCTCTCAAGCTTACATAGTACCTGGTTCTTGCGAGGAGGCGAGTGGGAAAAGATCAAGGAGGGAAGGAGAAGAGAAAAGAGAATGTGAGAACAAGTTGTCTTGAGAAGAGGATCTGTAATTAACAGAGTGTGCAAAGGGCGGAGAAGTGCCATAGCACACGCAGCTCGCGTCCTGCGGTCTCTGACACTCACCGGGAGGGA